>VZTD01001753.1:1783160-1820174 GCA_013397725.1 Rhagologus leucostigma
AACCGGGCCGGGCCCACCCCCGCCGCCGCCGCTGCTCTGCCCTACGTCGGGCCGGGCTCTGGGGAGGCCCAAGCCCCGCGGCGGGGCTCGCCAGGCCAGTGCTGAAGAGACAAGAGCCGAAACCACGGCTCGGAGGAGGGCACGGCCCCTCTCGGAGGCCCCANGCCGCCGCTTCCGCCCGGCCGCCCCCCCTTGCTCCCCATTGGCTCGCGGCCTCGCAGTGCCGCACTCTGATTGGTTCCTGCGCACAGCAGTCAGGCGCTCCTCCACTCAGCTTGCTCGGGGGCGGGGCTGGGGGCGGGGCTGGGCTGGGGCGGGGCGGGGTTCCCATANCCCTCAGCGTTCTGTGGCCCCTCAGGGTGCGGGGCTCCCTCCCGAAGCCGCTGCTGAGGCGGCAGGGCCTGCCGGGGTGAGAGGGACCCGCTTGGCGTCCCTCGGGGGCGCCCGCTGCGCAGCGACAGCGGGGACGGGGCTGGGTCAGGGCGGCCCCGCTGCTGGGAGACACGAAATCACAGAAATCACGGAATAACAGAGTAAGTTAGGTTGGAAAAGACTTCTGAGGTCCCTCTGGGAAGTGTTTGCTGCCTTCCTGCAGCCGAATACACTAAATCTGACCATATTGTGACGAACGCTCGGGTTCCGTTGCTTTTCTTTCAGTTTTCTTCTAGGAGGAGTTGAAGTTAGCGTCGTGGGTTTAAGTTTTTCAGTGGATCACGTGGAGCTGGGCTTGCTGGCATCTCTTCTGCAGGATTTTCTCCCTGGAATGGCCAACAGGGAAGGATTTTTGGACACTTGGCCGTTTCTGTGCCGTTCTCTCTCCCTCAGCAGATGGCAGCAATGGCTTTGGTGTGACGGGGACCCATCGCCACACACGCAGTGTCATTTACAAATTCACTCTTCCAGATCGATCATATACTAAAAAAAGTTTCAGTTGAATGATAATTACTTTAGATCCTGTTAATTATTTCTAAAAAGATGCAAAGAACACCCAGAACCGTTAAATTTATTTGACTAGAAACCCTGCAACGATGCACGGCTCACATTTTACAGAATATCTGAGTATTTATGTATTCCAAACTAAGCTGCACTTTACAATTTACAAGTTGAATATTTATATATTCCGAACTAAACTACACTTTACAATTTACAGTGAGTACAAGCCTGGCTGCAAAATAGGCTGATCTGTTTTCATTTGTAAGCAGTTAGCTGAATTCAGACAAGGATGCAGCTCCATGCTGCAACTAAGACTGCTCTGGAGAAGGAGGCCTCATTCCTTCACCCCTGTTCCTTCTTCCTCATCCCTCTCTCCTTTCTTCCCTCACTGCTCCTCCAGCTCCTCCACTGGCTGTGCAGCCCTTTCTTGTCACTGCTTGTACCATCACCGTCGGGCAATGGATTGCAAAGCAAACTGATGCTGCTCCAAACCCCACAGAAAACATTAACTGCAGTTTTTCTGGGTTAAGTTTTCAGCTTTTCTAGTGAGTTAAGTCAACACACTGTGCTATGTACCCTGCGAGCATCAGGGCGAGCTTTTGAGAGAGCAGAGTGCATAGGCAGAAGGAAAGGAGGACGATGGGGACATGGGGAGGGAAATGGTTCTCCTCGTTTCTGTGGCAGAAAGCTCTTATCTTGTCTCAAATCATCTTGTTACATCATACTCGGAAAGACAGGCAAGGAATAAAAACCATCACCTCCAGAGATGCGTGAGATAACCCATGCAGTAGGAGGTACCAACAAACCTTTGGTTTTATTGGACTTTCCAGACTTTGATTTCACATTCTTTTTACAGGAGCTGAGCTTGATTCTCTAGTGCCTTGTACTCAGTGAACCGTGCAGCGAGGATGTAAAATGTGACTTCAAATGTAAAATGTTTGTGACTTCAAACAGGAGCAGGCAGTGAGAGCCAAGCACTTGGTTTTTTACTTGATTTCTGTGATCTCCTTGAGTCATTTTCTGTATGATGGTGGCCAAGACCGAGGGGATATAACGTCAGCTAATGAAATAAGAAAAGCATGTTTCAGTCTTGTTCTTGGTGGTGTGGCTGGTTCTCAGAAGACCCATGGATGATCCTTTCCAGCCCATGGGGAGCTGCTGAGTCCAAGAATGATGGTGAGTGTCAAGTGTAGCACTCTACAGTTTGCTTTCTGCTCCATTCCAGCTCTTTTCTGAAATAAGGACACTATCCAGTACAAGCCTACCACTGATAATGAAGCACAATTCCTACATCGTCTCCAACTTGTGGGAATGAACTTGGACACTCCTTCAGCAGATGGTGAAGCAGTACCACGATATTGTCTGCCTAAAAGGCTCAACATCTTAATTTACAGCTTTGGTTAAGTTTATTTTCATTTTCTTCACAACTAATTTTACGCAAATTGGCATGTTTCAGTAGCAGGCACTCCAGTTCTGTTAATTCAGCAGCAGTGTGTACAGTGTGTGCCATTGCAGTGTGCTGTTATTTTAGCAGAACTGAAATCCAAACATTGTACAAGCACAGTAAATATAAACCCCATTTTCAAGCATGCCCTTAGAACAGCACTGCTGTCTTCTGTGCTACAACAGATTTCTTTCATTTTTTGCTGCTATTACACTCTAAATAATAAATAAATAAATAAATAAATAAATAAATAAATAAATATGTGTGCTTTTTCTCACGTTGTCTGAAAAATAACCCCAAAGTCAAACTCATTCCCAGTCTCTTGCTGGGTGTAGGTTAGGGTTATACCTTACAGCCTGGTTAAGCAGTGAGCTCAGGAATTTCCTTTTTTGGTTACAGACTTTGTTGCAGGGTATACCACGGAGGAGGGCGAGAGAAAAGGAGTCTGTTGGGGGTGAAGGAGACTTAACCAAGCTTTATGGCTCCATCTGCTGTGGTTAACTCCCATCTCCCTGTCTCCCGCTGTGGCTTTGGGAGTTAATGAATTGGCAGTGCAGTGCTGTGCAACCTTTTCTTCCTGACTCTTCAGACTGAAATATCAGCTGCAGCCTACTGGCACAACTGCTACTGTAGGAAAGGAATTTAATGTTCCCCTCATGTGAAAATGGGGGCACACCAGTGTGCAGTGCACATGACAGCTGAACTGTTTCTTGCTCTACAGCCTGTTACAAGATTCAAACAGATTAAAAGCTCAGAACAGAGCTTTCATGGTTATTTAGCAATAAAACAGGTATCTCACTACTATTAGTAAAGTGATAGGGCTCAAAATCCAGGCATGTTTTGATAGAATCACTCAGCACTCTTTCCTATGTTCGTAGTCATAATGTTGTTTCTGGAAGCAGCCCCCTGACCTGATTTTTAAGCCAGACATTGATGCTGGGTGTTTTCTTGCTCACAAGCTTATGGTAAGTGCTTATTCGAACATGCGAATGAGCATGTCTCAAAAAAATGCATTTGCATGGCATGAAGAAGTAATTCCTGTCCAGCCATCAGTGACCTGGGTATGGCAAACGTATCATATCACCAGGGTAAACCTTGGGATCTGCAGCACATTTTGCCAGCAGTGCAAGTCCCACCTTTGTCTTCACAGGGAGGCAGAAACAGACAGGAACCGCAATAGCCAGGCACTAATAAAAGGAGCTGGAACAAATTCCCAGTTTGTGTATGACCCCCATGAAACGAGGTTTTCCTTTTTGCATTTTTGCCTAAGAGAAAACAGCTGAGGAAAGGCTTAGTTGTCCCTTCATCACAGAAGAGCCTGTCCTAACCCTGTGCAAGTTCTCCAGTATAAAACATGTTCTCTATGTTACTGCCAACCCTGGGAGTTATTCACTTCAGGCATTCAAACGATGGATAATTCACTACATCCTCCCAGCAGATGCTCAGAACAAGGCATCTACTTTCCCAGGGCTCCCAGACAGTTCACAGGAGAATCTTGCTCTGCTTCTACAAGAGCAGCTCCCTGGGTCACTGGGAGCAGTGTGAGCGGATTCAAAGGTGCAGTTGTAAGACCTCGAGAAAAGCTGGATGCATCTGGCTCGTAAAGACCAGGCTGATTCTTCCCTTTTTCTGCAGCTTTCTGTCTAGTGCTTTGGGTCTACTGGAGCCATGTTTATTGGGGTGATAATGAGCTGCCAAAGAAACAAGACAGCTGAGTAACCTAAATAAGAGTTTCTCACACTCTAAGCTAAGTGGCAAAATGGGTTGAATTATGGAAGCTTAGAAGTTGAGTGATAATCATCATATTGAGCAGCTGGTGTAAAGGAAGAACTGGCACCCAGGCAGTAAACCTGACCCAAATATTGCACATGATAGAAGGATATAGGTCAATTTATGAGAGTGAAGAGAGAGTTGCAGCCTTCCGGACTGGTTTCTTCACAGAAGGAAAAGCTATCTATATTTAACTTTATAAATTTCTCTTCCGCCTTCAGGACATAGACCTCAATATCAGAGCAGGATGCGCGGGTGGGGAGATTTTTACTGCACTACAGTGTGTAGTAATCAAAGTGAGAATTGCATAATCTGGGTAAAACCCCTCTGAAAAAATCCAATCCATAAAATAACATTTTTTTTAAAAACGGAAATAGAGCGGTTTTCAGGAGGTAACAAGGAAAGAACAAAGGTTATTGAAAGAAAAAAAGAAGTCCACTGAGGCCACAATTGATAAGAAGAACTTTATCTGCAACCTCAACTTGCCCAGCACAGAGGAGTATTTAGAGCACACAGCAGCTCAAACTTCAATCTGAATCATTCAAAGTATTTCAGATATTCCTATGTATGGATGGAAAAGTGTCAAAGAATACATGGTAGCAAGCTTTATAAAAGCACTGAAGCAGAGAAGATGTAGGATACCTAAAAAATTCATCACCGCTCATTTTGAAGTTTAGTCTTATAGTGGTTTTAAGATATTCAGGGCAGTTATATTTAATTCTTTTCTACTAAGGATACAGAATTTCTGTAACTTGCAATATAAAGTGCTGCCAAAATTCTTGAAAGGAGCGTTCAGTGTAAAACTCTACCATCCTACAAGGTCAGGTTCCAGAAATGAGGTACTTGTGTTAGCGGGATATTCCAGCCCTCCTGAGGAGCCCTTTCAGGAAGGCTTTGTAGTTCACATGTAGAGCTCTGCAGATACCCTCACATGTTCCAGCTCTGCAGCCAACTTGGTCCTAGGCAAGTGGTGCATTTCTACCTATATATATATACAGTTATATATTCTACTCTGCTGTAGAAGGGTCCTGAAGCACATCAGTGCCTGAGGCTTTCTTTAAAAGGGCTATAACCCTTATTCACCCAGATGGATGATGACAAATGATTTATGTCTTGAAAGGAACGAAGAATGTTATTTAATAATTGGTCAGGAAATAATGATCTTTGAAATTCAAATACACTTAAACAGGTTACTCTCTCCTAAATGTACAATGAAATATAAATACAATTCTTAAACCATATGTTTTTTGTTTATACGTGTCAACCTGTCTATGCTTTCTTTAGACTTAGCATTCACTTCTGGTTTTGGCTTGCTACATTCAAGTATTTGTGTGTTTGCTACACATGGGGTTTGGAATTAAAGTGAAAAAAGAAAAATGAAGGGGTACATCTGTGGCAAGAGTGGATACAAAAATATGTCAGCCTGTACTTTCCTCCCCAGTTCAGCAGAGTTATCAGCTGATAAAGATATTGCAAAACAGAACTAGTTAGCAGCTCTGACTGAAACCAACACCCATGTTTATATCAAACCTGTGTTTATATGAAATCTGTGTTTGTATCACATCCCATGTTTAACCGAATCTGGCTGTGTTGACTTGTTTCCTGCTTCAGGGTCATTCATATTTTTTCCCTGTTTACTCTCTTAGCTGGCCCACCTTCAGTTTAAACCATGGAAAACTCAGAGTGGCTGATCTTGCCTGCTAAATCCTGCTAGTTCTTACACTCCGGGCCAAAATCTGTCATTATCTTCTTGCAATTATTTTTGTATTTTCTTGTGCATCTTCCTGCATGTGTTGTATCAAATCTGTAGTCTCAGTTTCTCCTTGTTTCTCTCTTTTACCTTTTACCTGGTCCCTCGCAGCCGCTTCCTGTCAGACATGGTGTCACATCATGCCATGTTTACACCAAATGAAGTGCAGTTGCCAAGCCCCTTATCTGTATTTGATCAAATTGCTCCCCTCTCTGTGTCCCTCTGAGAACTCATCTCTTATCTCACGAACAAATCGAGCTGCCAGTAACTATGCTCAAAGAATTTCTTAGCTCTCCCCCCACTAACTCACCACCTTGGTTAATCTCCTCTCCTCCCACACCCTCCATCTCCAGCAGCATCACTCCGCTCTGTGTTGGCTCCTCAACTCTCTGCTGTCCTCTGCTCCTTTCTTCTTCTGTAGAGCTGCAATTCCACACCCTTGTATTTCTATTTATATTCAATTTTCTGATAAGTGTACATCTCTGCCAGCAAACTGCAAACCACTTTGGCCCAAGCTACAGAGATTTTTCACAAACTTAACACACTACAGTTAGTGTGAAGAAGACACTAGAAGGAATCATAGTACTAAATAAATATTACTAGCTAAAAATGCAATCCTGTTAAAAACTGTCGTTATAAACTCATCTGTACTGACACAAATCAAGTGAAATATTTCTTGGTCAAGATCCAAACCTTTTTGGGGGTAATTCACTGTTGCAATCACAGTGAAATCTGTAAGTTTACCAGGGCATTCTACTGCACATTTTTTGGTTATTTATTACCAAAAAATGATCTCTGAGCATAATGTAAACCAGCAAATTCTCAAGCATAAGGAAATTTATGAGGACACAAAAGTGGTCCTATAATTTGGAGGTGCAAGGTCTGGAATTTATCCAAATAGCTGCTGCTTACACAGGGCTCGATTCTAGAAAACTCACATCAAACTCTTCATATTTTGTACACGTGTACTGCATGAGGCAGACTGGCTTGTACAAGAATTGGGAAATTTGGCCTGAGCATTGATCCTAGTCTACAAATAGGTGTGAAATCCCCCTTGACAGCAGTGATGCTTTTTTAGGAGATCACACACTTGTGTCATCTCACCACAAGGGTTTCTTGGTACTCAGTCACTCTGCCGAGAAAAGAAATACAGGTTTACTAGACTTCAGCATGACAGATGTTTCAATATTTGCTGTATCTTGTCTTCAGCAAGACAACTATTTTTATTTTTATTTTTATTTNGGCATTAGCTGCACAAACAGCTTCAGTTTGTCCTTATTCCTGTCCTATGGTACTGCATTGCCATCAGCAAAGTCTCTACAAATCTGTACATTAAGTGCTATATTTAAATTGTATTTTTATGGCAAAGGCAGGTTCTTAATTAGCATTGAACAAAATTGGTAAGGAACGTTTGATGATCCCTAGAGCCTACTGCCTGAAAAATACAAAGCAAGGAAGGGATATGCCACTTTTTTTTTTGGAGGGATAAACAGTATATTCTATAGTTACCAAGTCAGTCTACGAACTGCCCTAAAACAAATCCAAATCTTCACTTTTTTGCAAATCTGATATTTGTTCTGGTTTTTTTTACTCATGAACTGTATTTAAAGTAAATCTAGTATCTTCTTTTGAGCTTGCAAACACACTAAAAATATATCAGCAATAGGGAGCTGCCTCCTTATACCTTAATGCTACATTAAACTCAGCACCAATAAATGATTTGCACTGGAATGATTTTCAGAAAAACCTAATTAATGAAAATACTTCTTTTATCTTGCTGTTTACCCACATTCCACCAGACTCCATCTCTCCAAGCCCCAATACCATCAGCAATACAATCATACATCAATAATACAAAAAATACACAGAATATTAAAAATTAAAGAGCACAGTAAAATTAATTTGTTATAAAATAGAACAGTGCTGTTGTACTGGCTGCATTAGATACATAATAATTTTTTTATAATTCTGTATTTAGCCTGGTGCTGACTGCCCTGAATGGTGCTCCAGAGGCCTGAGGAAACCAGATGTGTTTGGTTGGGTGTTTGTGCCCATTTCACTGCTGATAACACTGGGCTTGATTGCATCCACAGAGGGCACGTTGTGCCTGTGCCTCCTGCAGCATCCAGCCACAGCCTCATCAGATGCACCTGAAGCAGTCAGTAATCCCTAAGTAAAAGTAACCACTGGTAATTAATTAATCGGTTATTGTAACTATCAGTTTAAATATCTACCAACTGCAAATATTTATCATTCCTTATACAAGTATATCCTGGATATCATTTGTCTTTGCTTACACGGTAGGAATTTTCATGTTATCACAGAATCATTAAGGCCAGAAAAGACCTCCAAGACCATCGAGTCCAACCTTTGACCGAGCACCACCTTGTCAACTAAATCATTACATGGGGAACTCCCTCAAAATCCATTGTATCAAATCTCTGTGTTAAATACTCTACATGGAAAGGCATCATTCCTTCACAAAAGAAATATGGATGCATGACCTACTTCTAGGAGGACAGCAGGGACATTCATGCTGCACATCCATGTTAGGTGCGTGCATTTGTAACTGTGTCTACCAGATGAGCGAATAGGAGAGAGATGCTTAATCATGCCATGCCCCTTTAATTAATCCTTAATCACTGATTCACATCTACTGCATGTCCTTCAAGTGTTATTTTTTTCCACAACATTTACTTTAGCGTGTATTTCAACATGTGCTGTTCGTTTTCTGACTTCAGAGAGGATGTGGTTATGGTCTTGACAGAAAGGAAGCTTTGCTGTAGATGGGAAGATAAGGCTCAAAGCACCTACGCTGCCTCTTGAACACTTTTTTTTTTAATTAACTGTCTTCTTTCTCGTGTTTCTTTCTTTGACAAGGGCACACAGCACAGACTTCCCATGTCCTGGGAGACAAACATTCTTGGCTCAGCCATGAATAACTGTGTGCTCCTGGAGGAACTGCTGATTAAGAAATCCCAGCAGAAGAGAAGAACTTCACCCTCCAACTTTAAAGTGCGCTTCTTTGTCTTGACCAAATCCAAGCTGGCTTACTACGAACATCGCCACGGGGTACGTCAGTCATTTTCTCTCTCAGTTATGGAAGGAGGGATGAAATTTGTTGAAGGATACTGAGAGAGGGAAGGATAATTTTTGTTAAATTTGTTAACTTTTCTGGTCCTTGCTACATCACCATGCATAGAAAATTGGTCAAATGGGGCATTTAGAGCTTCTGATCAGTGGGCATTTGGTGTGAACGGAGGAATAAGAGTACTTTGACAATTTATAGGAAGGATCTAGTTTTGTTGTAGGAATTTGGCATGGGCTGTTATAACCAGTGTGTGTAAGTGCTGTGTGAGCCTGTGCGTGGCACCTCACATGGATACAGGGGTGACCTGGAGAGGTGCATTGTGAAGGTCACAAGTGTACCCTGATCGTATCTGTGGAAAAAGTAATCCACAGATGTTCACTCTCGTTCTTTTCTTCAGAGCATCAGGCTGATGGCTGGTACGAGATCCATCTTCCATTTTGAAGTAAATTCAGCTGCCACGTGTAACGTGTAGTCTTTGGAGCTAGCTTCAGATGGGCTGTGATGATGAGATCCAGGCTCAGGGCAGGCTTTGTTTCCCCGAGTTTGCATTTTGCTGATCTGCTAAATATGAAGAAAATTAGAAGTCAATCCGTGCACCCCGTTGTGTTTAGTGCTCTAGTGAAGTGAGAATTATTTCCTTCTATTTAGCTGGATGTTTGCTGAGCCGCGTCACGGTCGTAAATAATCTTGCTTGTTTTCCAACAGTCACTGAATGTGCTGTTAATCCATTATGTTTAGGCACTGTTCCTGTAGGCAGAGCAGAACTGGGACTGTGCTGCCTTGGATCCTGCACTGGCAACTTCAGACCATCTGATCTTGCTCTGTTGCAGAAAATTAAGTAGAAACAGAACCCAACAAGAAAAGTATGATGTGCCCTCATGTTCTATCACAACCTGTTTGGGGTTATAAACCAGCTTTAGAGGTTAACAGTCATTTTTAGCTGCAAGTTAGTTATCTCAAATATGCCCAATGAAATGTTTTTCTTGCTTTTATTTTATAGTCCATGTTTTTCTCACCTCCATTTTAAACCTTGCTGCATACTGTGACTGTATATGGTTTGAAACTATCTTTGTCTGTTCTCCAAACTATTTTTCAAATGACATTTTATTAAGATTTTAAATTCCATTAAAACTATTCCACCTAATTATTCTGGGTTAAATTTTTAAAAGCGTCTAAATGATTCTGCTGTAGGTGTTTAGAGAAATTTTCACAACCAGTTTTCTTTGGTGCTTTCTGAGTCTTGGACTAGACATGAATTCAGCATACACTGGGCCTAGATACTTTTGCAGTAGGTGTCTTGTCAGCATCTTTAGGCACTGAAATAGTTTGGAAAATCTGACTCGGTGACTTTCAGTGGGGCATAGACTTCACACACTGTGTGAATTTTTGGAAATTTTCCCCCCTAGTCTTCCAAAAGGTCATTTAGGTGAGATGAGGGTTTGGTGTATTACCCACTTTATCTTATATATTTTAGCAGTGCACATATTGTGTATGTGTAGACATGTGTAGGTAAACACACATGCAACTTTAGAACCTTGTGCACATTTGAGGGGTGGTGGGTATATTTGTAATCACAGGGCTGATTCTCCATGAAATGCTGATTTTTTTCTCACGCAAACTGCCAAAATCACATTGTTACATGAAAAGAATTTCTCACAAAGTAGAGAGAAAAGAATTTGTCCTGTGAAATACTCCCAGAACCAATCATTAGCCTCCTCAGTAATCAAAATTAGAGCATCCTGGTGAGACCTCTGCATGGTCAGGTCATTGCTGTTCTGGAGAGGAAAGCGTAGGGCAGCCCATGCAAGAACCATCTTGTTTTGTGCTCAGAATGGAGGGAAGCCACAGCACCTGAGTTCACAGCCAGTGGAGGGAGGATTCCAATCAGCCCTGCCCAGCACACAGGCTGTGCCATTCCCAGGAGAGCACCAGGACCAGGGACCATGTGCAGATGTTGAAATCGATGATCTGTGCTGCTCATTCTCCATTGCAGGCCCTGGCACAGGCTTGGCTCTGCTCCACAGGGACTCTCTCAGATAATTTATGAGGCTGGCAGAGGTCAGCACAGGCTGTCACCATTGCCAGGGGGCAGTTTGCGTGTGGCCCTGCTCTGGAGGTTGAGGGACATCGCTGTTCTCTGCCAGCTGGCTGCAGTGATGGGCAGCATCCTCAGGTGCTTTATGGACTGACATATGGAAGGGCCCAGCAAATGTCTGGGCTTTTAAAGCATGTATTTTTCAAGGGAAATCTCTGGATATGTTTTCTCTAAGGGTTTTCAGTGAGTTTATTTAAGAACCCCTTACCAACCTATCTGGTGGATTCCTGCACTCAGAGTTTCGTAATGTACAGTACCCACCTCTCCAGTCCCTGGTCAGTCAGTAACAAAAGCCCGAGCATAAAGTCAGGTAAAACAACTACTGAACTGCTTAAAAGTTTCAGAAGTCCCACTGATTTCAGTTGCATGACTTAAAGTACACACTTATGCATTATCCCTGGTTTGCATGTTCTGCCTGTATTTAACAGGGTTTAACACCCAGTCCCTTTCTCTGCATTTTTAAATCATGGGTATAAAAAGACATTTAACAATTTATCGTATCAGTCCAAAACAAGGAAATAAACAGGCCAAAAGGGTACAGGGATAATTCTGCAACTGATACCCAAAGCTGTCGAGACAACTGACATCATAAAGGCAGGTTTTTTGCAATAACTGTAATGGCATTTTCATTGTAATTTTCACCTTTCTGCCACAGCTGACAGAGAGCACTGTTCTCCTCAGGGGCCAAGCACACAGTCGCCCTTAATGTTAATGAAAGATATTTACATGTCTCATTAGGAGAATGAGCCCCCAATAACGGACAACAATAAGAAGCTGTGTTTTCTGGAATTCATTATGCAGTGCACAATGCAGGGCTGTCTCAACATAAAGCAAAGCCCTGATAACAGGCACATGTATTCAGCCCCCGTCTCTGCTAAAAGACATCAGAAGTGCCTTTATTATAACATGCAAATCAGTTCCAAAGGCAAAAATTATTTGTTTCAGGGTCTGATTTTGTAGCTACTGTACATGTGAGTAAACAAGCTCATGGGAGTAATAATTTTAACTATTTCAATGGGTTTGATCGTCTCCGCAATAATGGATAACACGGACACTGTGATACTCTCAGGGTACACTTGCTGCTCTGCAAAAGCATCAGAGAAGTGAATCCTCTTGGGGAGGTGTCTGGGATAGTTTCAAATGTCCTTACTTAGACTCAGCAAAAGTATTTAAACTGTTGAGTTATCTATATCCCCTTCACCCAACAGCTTATGGTTCTTGGTAAATCCTTCAGGCACATAAACATGTTGAAATTGTATATCTTCATGCACGTGTGGGCTATTAGTCCGGCTTATACAGGCAGCAATGAAAGGCTCACCCGGAAAAGGCCAAGTTCTCTTTCTATTTACATCAGCACTATTCTTCCTACACTGGTCAGATGCTCAGGAGGTCACATAGAATGAGTCAGCCTTGTCCTGGGGTCTTTCATTCAGATCTTTGATACTCACATATAAAGATGGCAAAGACGGCACTTTAGTGTGCCTTGAAATCTGCTTTCAGTCTCTTGTTACATGAGAAGAAACGCATAAACTTGGCTGAAAAGACTTTTATCAGCATCCCAAAAATGCTCCAGCTGCTCTGTAGCATTATCTACGTGTTGGGTTGGTTGCAACAGTCCAGCTACCCACGGGAACAAAAGCAGTGCTTTGCTCCTCAGGCCAGTCCCTTTTACCTTGATTATTCTTACACAGAATCTGACTTGTCCATCCTGCCAGGGAAAGACTTGGCTTTTTCCCCAAGACTCTAATGTAAACGGACTACAACTTTTCTTCTGAAGATCTCCGTTCTGTTATTCTTGTTAGTTAGGGTGGCCATTCGTAACATTTCTCATTGCTTTGTGTATTCTGAATATCTTAGCAGTCATGAAGCTGCAGTCCTCACCTAAAGGGAATTTAATTATGGTTTTAAAGACTACCTTCCAAAGAAATACATCTGACTAGATATGTCATTCTTCGTAACTTGTCATGTATTTATTAATTATTAACTATTCATGTATTTATTAACTAGTACTGTTTGCTTGCCAGAATTTGCAATACCATTTGTTTTCTGATGCATATCTCCAACTAATTTATCCATAATACACGTATCACCTGCAAAGAAGTCAGGCTTGGCATCTGCATGCATCACCCATTTCAATGAATTTTTATGTAATAAAATCAATACAACCCTAAATAAGATGGAGACAAACCTGTGCCTTAATGTCTAGTAAATCTCTGAAAACTTAACATGAATTTTTTAATAATCCAAATTGTATTATTGGAGTTGCTGGAGGATGAAGTTGATATTGTTTGTCACAAGGATCCTCGTTTCTACTGTGAAATCACAGAATCATGGTAATGCTGGTTGGAGAGCACTTCTTAAATTCATTTAGTGAGACTTATTGCCAGGATAAGATCAACACCCAGAGCAGGACTGTCGCCAGCACCAGAACAAGTTGGCTGTAACACTGACTGGCCACTGCTTCAAAGCCAAGGGCAGAGATTCCACATCTTTCGGCAGCCTGTTTCGATGCATTTTCCAATGTTTTTCTGGATATTTGCAAAGTTCCCGTCTATTGCTGTTCTCATTCACGACTCCTGCAGCAGCATCCTGATTGAGGGTGGTGATATTGTCTAGACAGGATTGCCTTGAGCAAAATGCAGGTTCTCTGTGTCTGGTGTCTGTGGCCTTTCTAATGACACAAACGTGTAGTAAAATGGAGTAATAAAAATAGCTCCTTTTTCCTGGAATAAATAATTTTATCTTCCAGAATATGATTGTAATAATTTTCTACTTGCCCCTTCTGTGCATGCCCAGTTCTGCTCCTACTAGGTCCTTTTCTATGTATTTATTAGTCTTTAGTTTTTGAAGAAAATTGTTTTAAATTCCTTCTGAGCAATGTTTTCACACTAAATGTCAGATACTTCCATTTTGTTTAAATTAAAAAGCTCAAATCTTCCTTCTGTCGGAGAACATTAAGAATGTGCCAAAATCTTCAACCCATGTTTTCTTTTATATCTTGAGGAAGGAAGGAATGCCTCCTAATTTGAATATACAACAATAAATATGAGATTTCCTAATAGTTACCTTTTATTACACTTCTCTATTGTGGCCATTTTTTGCTCTGAGTGCCTTTGACTTCGCTTTATACTGTAATCAACGTTGTAACTTATTTTATTGCAATGCCTGCCTGTTGCTTTATACTCTTTCATCCTTTCTTGGCTGACTTTTAATTTTGGCCTTAAAGCTTAAGTTTTTTTTAATGAAAAAGTGTTGTCATATAACTGATTTAATTTAGCTTCTTTTCTTTCACTGAATCCTTCATTCACTGCAACCCACTGCTCCCAGTCTTTGCTGGAGTCAAGAATACCTTTGAAGAAACTAATATAGTATTCAGGAGCTGTTCCATGTGCTTTTATGTAACATAAAAGACTTATTTCCATCGTATTAGAAAGCTCATTTGAAAGCCAGGAATCTTCCACTTTTTTTTCCCCTTCTGTTTCTTGATGATGGCATTGATTTTCTTGGCCAACCACTTGTGCTGATTGTAGAGATGGGTACCCTGATAACCATCTCGGACAAGACCTGAGCCAAAGTGAACTTTGGAACTGGATTTGGAGGAAACACAAGGCTGGATCGGGTCTGTAGGACTGCGTAAGGATAGTAAATAGTTGAATAGAGGCATCTTAAGCACCAGTTGCAGATGGTTTTGTTATTTAACACAATTCTGTGCACTCTGCATCCAGGGTATGCCCACCCCTAAAACACCTTTATGTTCTTTAGATGGGAAAAGAGCAGTAAAAAAAATTTATTCTTTTAGTTCAAGTTGAAGGACAAAATAGTTATGTTGGACAGGTAAGACAAGCAGACACATTTAGGGATTTAAATATAAAATATAACTAAGTACATTGGAAGTATTAAAATATAACACAACAGCCAGGGTTCTACAGAAAATCTCGGTATTATCAATTATCGCTCCTCTCCAATTTTTCTTTAGAACAGTTAGCCTGACAGAAAATGAAAAATCCCTTACAACTTTCTTTTAAAAATCAATTTGCTCAATTTAGCTTTCAGATTTAATTTAAAAATTGGTTACATTGTTTTATTTCCCATAAACCCTGAACCTCTAAGTGTTCCTAATGAGAACACTCCCAAAATACCGAATGAAGATCGTTTCCAGGCAAAGTTGCTGTGAACCCAGCATCCAACAGTTGTTAATATCCTTCCACATTCCACAGATAAGGAATATGATAAGAGATAGAAAGTAATTGTATCAGCACAGTGTTCAAGGAGGTTCAAGTTCAAGCTCAAGTCTTTCGGTTGGTGGAAAAATACTTTAGCAGATCTTAAAAATAATTCCATCTTGTTCCAGTGATATCTCATAAGCTTCTCATTACTATTTCTACATCAAGAAATTCCTTTCCAAATTCTTTCAGAAGCTCAGCAAGGCCTGAAGAAAAGTCCTTGAAAGGCAGGAACACGTCACTCATTTAAAGGGCTGAAGCTGACCAAGCCAGCTGAGCTCTCTGCCATGGGGAGTTCCACCTTGCACGACCCTCAGAATCGGCTGCTGCCTCTGTCCAGGCTGGACACCGAGCCCAGCTAGAGCAGAGGGACAGGGAACAAGTGACATAGGGTCAAAGCAAAGATCCTTCATCGGCTAAATCACCAATTAAGTATTGTTCTTATTAGTCAAGACAATAAGTGAAAACAGGGAATGAAGTTTGGCTCAGATTCTTACAAAAAAAAAAACCAAAACCCTGATGGTACAGAGAAGGTCATTAAATGCTTTCTTTGATGGAAATGTTCTTGTGGCTGAGCTTGCTGAGGACTGGAATCTCCCACCTTGCTCCACCCCAGCTATAAATCAGATTTCCCCTACCCTCCTACCAAGGAGGCATTGCCAGCATTGCACAGGAAGGGAGGCACAGGAGGTGAACACAAACACCACTGGGCAAGGAAAGCCAAGCTGCAGCATGGACAGCCTTCAGTAGGGACTGCTGCTGAGGAGCTTGGGGCCACGTGAATCTTTAATGGCTTGGTTTTCCCCTCACCAGAACGAAAGAAGATACAAGTTGTTATGCAACTTCAACCAAGGCAGCTTTATGAAGCACAGGGTGCTGCCTTCCTGCTAGAAAATGCTGCCTTTGGTCTCCTCCTCTGCTCCTTGAGATAAGGCTCTGCTCCCTCTGCCTCTCCTCTCCCCAGCACCTGGCCCCTCTCCCTTCCCTCTGCTCCCAGCACTGGTGGCTACACCTTTTGCCAGGGCCCTTTGATAAACACAGTGGGGCTCAGCAAAACCTGTAAGCACCCACCAAGGGACCTTCAGCCCAAACACTCGGTGAAGAGCGTTTCAGCCCCAGATCTTACGAGATCTCAGACCTTTGTGAAGCCTGAGGGTGCAGGGCTGTGGTCAGGAAGTGTGATCACAAGCAGACCTGTGTCACTGGCAGCGGCCACTGACAGCTCCCTGCCCTCTCACCATGAGCTCCATGTCCCTGCTCCTGCCCCAGACCTGAGCTGGACAGAAGTGATTCATTTTTTTGGGTAAGCAGCAGTGCTGGTGGTTGGTTTTAGCACACAATAGATGCCAGGCAGCTCATTCCTTGAGCAGGCACAGGGAGATGCCTCCTTGTGTTGCAGGGTAGGGCTGTTGTCCCATGGTCAATTGTCCCAGCATCTAACGCGATCAGGGACCACCAGAGTCATCTGGTTTATTCAGGAGAGACAAACCAAAGGATTAATCAGTGAAAGAGCTGCTGGAGCTGTGTGGCAAGAGGAGGTGGAGTACCAAAGATAAGACAGCAATGCGTTGGGCTTGGGATGCACCTGGCTCCTTTCAGAGCTGCTCCCAGAACTGATGCATTGCAAATAATGGACCAAAAGAAAGAAAGCAGGATGGGCTGATCTGCAGCTCGTGTGCTTCTCTTCATGGGACAGCAGCCTGCCCTGGTTCTTCCCACACGTGGCACACAGCAAGACCACTGATGCTTTTACTGACCAACCAGCTAAAACATCTACCCAGTTATACTCTGGGCAGACTGAAAACAACGAATGGAGATCTAGTCAGCGTGTTTTGTCTCTCCCTTTTAGGAACAAGTCTCTGAGGTTTTTCAGAGGCCATTTTTAAGAGGCTTTTCTTCTTCCTTCCCTTCCAAATGGCCCTGTTGCTTTTGTTGGATTAAAGTGCAGTCAAACATCACAAAAGCAGGGATATGTTTGGTTTCCAGCCCAGTTTCTGGGTAATGCCTGGTTTGTGAGTGGTAATTCCAGTTGTTTGTCCTGCTAGAGGACTGTAATTGCTTTCTGTCAGCAGGGTCCGATCTGCTGAGGGTCTGCTGGGCAGTGCTCTGGCTGTGAGACACACCCCGATGTTGTGCTACAACATGAGATTATGAGGAGCTTCCATCTCTGAACTGTGTGATTAAAAGGAACACAGTGGGTCATGAGAGCTGCAGGACAACTGCACAAAGCTCCCTGAGAAGGCTGGACCCTTGTCTTTCGGCAGAGTCCAGAAAAGCATCAACAAAAACCAGTCTGCAGGGAAAGAGCAGAGCCTGTGGCTGGCACAGCATCGCTTGCTAAAGCCTCAGGGGAAGAATGCATGTGGGTAAACCCCGGGACTTCAAAGGACTGAGATGAAGGAGGGTTCAGCAGTAGCAAAATTGAAGGTTTTTATAGGATATAAATGGCTTTGTGTCTCATCAAAAGGGTAGGAGTCCCAGGGGTAGAACAAATGATAGAGGAGGTTTTTGCAGAAGAGACAGAGGAAGCCAAGTCTGAAAGAAAGAAGTGAATAGATAAGAATAAAAGGAAATTGATGGTGAAAATGGGGTGCAGTAAGGCCTTCTAAGAGTTGCCAGTACTCTTGAGAGTTAATTGGTATTTACATTTAGGGGTGCTTTAAAGCCTTGGGTTTATTGATTTAGAAGAATCCCACACCCCATAGAGCTACACAGGTAGATGTTGTCTACAGGAGACAGTCCTGGCAGTAAATCCAGAGACACTGGTTAAACTGCAAGCAAATACAAATACAAACCCCAAAAGCACCAGCAAAGGCCAGCAAGAGCAATGCAAGACCACATTGTAATAATTTCCCTCTTTTGCCTCAAGTCCAATTACACAAAGGCAAAATACCCAGCCAGCTGTGCAGGAATTGAAGCTTGAGGAGCCTCAGGGCCTCTCTGTTTTGAGGCTGTTTGATAATACACTGTGGCAAACCTGCCCCCATCTCCAGAGGCATCAGCTGCTGCCCTGGTTTAGGCCGAGTTTAACTCTGAAAGGTGGCAGAGGAGCAGCCGTGGGGTTGGCACAGTGGTGGGGACGGCTGCTGCCAGCGGGGCAGAGCTGCAGGGTGGTGGTGACAGAGGGAGCAGGGGGCAAGAGGGGGCTGGAGGGTGTAAAACACAAAGAGTCAGGGTCCAAGGGAGGGTCAGAAGGTTGCCAAAGCCTTGTTGTGTCTCTGAGTGATAACCTGTGGCAGGTACAACGCAGCAGCTGAAGTTCAGGCTCTCTCCTGCTGACGGTGTTTGGGAAACAGAAGCTTTGCAGTGTTCTGGTGTTCTTAAATCTCACTGATTTCTGTCACGCTGTCCCAAAGCTGAGCTGAAGTACAGCTAGTCTGTAATCCCTACTGAAAATGAATCAAAACAGGAAACCAGCTCTGTCTGAAGAGCGAACTCATGTGCAGTGGATCCTGCAGAAGCACCAGAGGCTGAGCCTCAGCTCCGCTCTCACCAGCTGCCCTCACCCCTCTCTTGGAAAAACTGGGTGACACTGGCCACGGAGCCATGCGGGGAGGATCCCACAGGGAATAGGGTACACCAAGGAAGCTGGGATACTTGAATATCTGTTCTTTTTACTCTTTCCCCACTGCCCAAACTGTTATTTGGGTACCTGGTATACGGTGAATAGAAGTGCAGCAGAGGATGCCAGAGAAACAGCTTTGTTGGCAAGGTTTTGAGGATAATATTTATTTCAAAATTCCTTGTTGTTTTTTTCTTAGCTGAAAAGCCAGACAAAACAAAAGTAGAGAAATGTAGTTTTTTGGAAAACAGATGCAGTAAAAAGGTACATTTTGGATGAAATTACTAGTTTTGAAATTCTTAGTGCCCAACTTTTTTTAATAAAATATTTATTGGTTTATATCTTTCCAGTGTGAAACAGGAGTGTTAGTAAACTGAACATTTAATGAAAAAAGTTCTTTTTTGGTTAAACAGGGATTTCCTTTTGCTGGAATAAAAAAAAAGTAAAAGCTGAATTTCAGTCAAAGGTTTTGACTGGTTCTCTAAGAATCCATGTGCTGAGTTGAAATACATGTATGTGCATATAAGTATGCGTATATGAATCCATACAGAGGTGCCATATGTAAGAATCATTCTTTATACTTTTAAATGTCTTACATAATCAGTTAATTTGCTTCTGCTCCATTAAAACTAAATCTCCCATGGACACGACAGTCTGGTCTAATTATTCACTTAATCCACAATCATTAGCATCAACCAAGTGCTTTTCTCTGTCTTTTAGAAAAAAAGGACTTTGAAGGGTTCTGTGGAACTTTCCAGGATTAAATGTGTGGAAATCGTGAAAAGTGACATCATCATTCCCTGTCAGTACAAATACCCTTTCCAGGTGAGTCTGCCTGTTGACCATACTGAGAGAGACATCACTTCATCTTGTATTTCAATAACGTTTCCTTCACAGTGCAGTCGTTAATGAACCCAACACTGGGTTCTCGATCAGAACCTCTACTCCAGTTTAAATAATCAAAAGTCAGTGAGGTTAAGAGATGCTTCTGAACAATGCCTGCCACTCCACTTCCCCACATCATCATTTGGCACATAACTTGTTGGTAAGAGGGCTGCTGCCTCTTTCCTCTGGTGGCTCCCTTGTGACCAGTGTATCTGGGATTGCTTCTCATGGCTGGCTCCTTTCTCTACTCCCCTCTCCAGATTGTCCATGACAGCTACATCCTCTACGTGTTTGCCCCCAACCGTGAGAGCCGGCAGAGATGGGTCCTCACGCTGAAGGAAGGTAAAAAACCCCTGTGCACACCTAATTGTGGAAGGTGTTTATGTCTGACCGGCTTTGTCACAAGCTATAATGCAGAGAAAATGTGCAGGAGGAGTCAGTGTCTCCCTCCTCAGCAGGAAAAGTGGTAGTGGGTTATAAAATCGAATTGCTTGTAAATCTGGTGGGTGTGTTTTCAGCAGAAATTTGGATGTGGAATGGTTTATCTGGGGACCTTAATGTCTGTCAGTGTCTGCAGGGAGGTGTCAGAGGATGGACCAGGCTCTGCTTGGTGGTGCCAAGCAAGGGGACAAGAGGCAATGGGCAGAAATGATGCCCACAAAGTTCCACCTGAACACGAGGAAGAACTTCCCTGTGCAGTGACTGAGCATCGATTGCCCAGACAGGGTGTGAGGTCTCCCTCCCTGGGGATACTCCAGAACCATCTGGACACAATCCTGTGCCATGTGCTCTGGGACGACCCTGCTTGAGCAGGGAGGCTGGAACAGGTGACCCACTGGGGTCCCTGCCAGCCTGACCCATTCTGGGATCTTGCTGTGATTTGTGTCTTTCTAGAATAAACTCTTAAAAAGTTACTGTAATTTGAGGTTTCTTATTCAGGAAGAGACAAGGATTTTCCTATGGCTAATTTTTTTAAATAACCTTTTCTACACAGAAAATTTTTCAGCTCTTATTAATAGATTTCTTTGGTTAGATGACAACCTTTTTTAGAGAATCGTGATTATTAAGGAACATTTTTGCGGGTAGCTTTCATTTCCTGTTCACCTCCTGCATTGTGCTGTGGTTCACTCACAGGGTGCTGCAGTAACCAACACTGGGGGCAGAGACAAGCAGAGTGCTTGACGTGAGGAAGGTGTCAATCAGTTACATAAAACCTGCACCAGGTTTCTGTCATAGCTTTTTTCTGTTTTGCAGCGCTGCTGCTGTATTGTTCCCTCTGAAATCATTGTGCCTGATGGAGATACTGTGAAGTTCATGCACTGACTCTTGCAATCAGTTATTCCCCTACTCCAAGCTTCTACTTTATCACCTCTTCTCATTCAACGTCTGGAGGCTGTCCCCTCCTTTGGACAATTCAAACAGTCTTGAACAGTCCTTCAGAATGGTTTTTGTTCTTTCAGGGAAATTTTTATTACAGATAGAGAGCCTGAGCTTCAAAAAGAAAGGCTGCAGTCACTCACACAGACATTCAAGACTGGTATTTAAGTGTGCAAAAAATGTTTGGTCCTGGTGAATGCCAGCTTGTACAGCTCCTTCTGGACACCAAGGCAAACCAGCAAGTGTCCTGGGAATAATCAATACATGGCCTGCTGGTTTTTATTTCTTTTTATGTGACCCTCCTTCTGTGGTTTTGGTGTTTTATTATTTTAAAGAGAGTGGGATTCTGTTCTACCACAGCAGAGAGACATGGGCTCCATCACCAGCAGGAAGTCTATTACTCCACATCATTGGTGGTATTCACTCCTTTTGGGAGAAAGGAGAACATCGATGGAGAAGTTTGATAATGTTCACCAAAGCTTCATTTGAAAATAACAAGCAGCTTCTTTAAAGAGCAGATTATTTCCATTTAGTTCTAGATGACTTCTAGAAGGAATGTGGATGCAAATAAATTCATTTTCCCCCTTCTTTTTCTTCCCCTAATGTTTTCCAGAAATCAGATACAACAACAGTTTGGCTTCAAAGTGTCATCCAGATTTTTGGTTAGATGGCAAGTGGAGATGCTGTGCTCAGACAGAGAAGATGGCAGCTGGCTGTGTGGTGTATGACCCTACCAAAAATGGTAAGGGACTTGTTAAGACCATCCTGATATGGAAAATATTTATTCCTAGCAAAAGCTAAGAATCGAATCTGTCTTGTACAGAACATCAAAAAATACTATGGTACATTTCCATAAGGAGACATGTTCCTGGCTTCTTGGGATGTTCTGGCTTATCTTTTGCTGCATGTGGTATCTTTGTTTCTTTGAATTCACGTTTTCTTCTCTGTGATGCTTGGTGCTGGTTTTGGAATGAGATGGAGAACTAAGAAATTGATCATCTGTGGTTAGTCAATAAGCCATAACAACTTTCTTGAGATAAATGCATTCAGCAGTGCATGTCCTATTTTGACCAAACTGCATTTCCTCTGTGGTTTCAATGGCCAAGCATAATCTTTACTTTGTCTCCTGAAAAGGAATACAAGTGATCAATCATTCTTGATCGAAGAAACCTTTACCTTTTATTTTTTACCTGGATTCCTTAGGTAATCTGTACCCGTTTCCAAGCCCTGATGAGATTCACTGTGTAGTTGGCAGGTCTTGTTCTCAAAGTCCAAAGCTCACTGTTCAGAGAGTTTGTATCACCTGTATCAATTCATTACATTGGTGGTTTCTCCCTTGGTTTTGCCCTCACCTACTTCAAATTATCTTTCTTGATTTCTTTTCAGCCTCAAAGAAGCCTCTTCCTCCCACTCCTGAAGATAACTGGGTGAGTGCAGTGAGGCTGTCCTTAGTGTCCTGCCCTGAGTGATTAACTAGCAGCAGGGAATATGTCCTTATTAATGTTCACCACAGTGCAGTGACCTAGAATTTCACCTGTGATAACATTCCCTGGGCGTTTTCTGTGCAACTGAAATTTTTATAAGAAATTCATTGTTTTGAAAATGCCAAAGATTCTCATGCTGCCACCACACCCCACTAGATGCTCTGGGGTGCTTTGGGGCTTTTGAGCCCAGGGGACACCAGTGCTGCCAGGAAAACACCACTTTAGAGAGCATGCCATTGCTTTTTATGAATATGAATGTGAATATGATAAGCCTTTTGCCTAATTTGTGCAGAAATTGTTGCTAGACCCAAGGGAAGCCGTGGTCATAGCCATATATGACTACGAAGCCCAGAACCCGCAGGAGCTGACGTTACAATATAACGAGGAATATTATGTGATTGACAGCTCTGAGGAACATTGGTGGCTGATTCAAGACAAGAATGGGTAAGTCCCTTTTCAACAGCCAATGTACAAACCCTTTCTAATTCCAATTTGTTCTTTCATTGACATACACGTTTCATCCCTCTTGCTTAGTTTTTCGAAGCATCCTCTGATATACAGGGGGAAAGTGATGGAAGGTTATTTAGGGTAACTTTCTTCCCTTTGCTGTTGCTTCAGGCAGCTGAAGAAAAGGATCTGAAAGTTAATTTTATAACAATAAACAGTCCTTAGTTCAGACTCATATTTGCAGTGATACACAGGGGGAAAAACTGTGAAACTCTGCAAGTTTAGAGGCGCAATCAGTTGTTTTCTTCTCCAGCAACCCTACTCAATACATAACCACCAGCACTTTTTATCATGCAATGAGCAGGCAAAGCTTTCAAGGCTTACTCCTACAGATGCAGAGAAAATCCTGTCTGTCAGCACACTCACAATTGTCTTGCCTCTCAACAGGCACGAGGGCTATGTGCCAAGCAGCTACCTGGTGGAAAAATCACCCGAGAATCTGCAATTGTATGAGTAAGTTGTGCCTGTGTTTTTCTTCTACCTCTGAATGGCCCTGGATTTGAAGCTACAAGCCTCGAATGCCCCCACCCATTCTACCCTGGGGATGCTCCATTCAGAAGCTTTTCAGGAGAAACTTTCCTGGCCTAGAAACGCTGACTTGGAGTCTTTTGATGTTTTCAGGTGGTACAATAAGAACATCAGCAGAAGCAAAGCAGAAACACTGCTCAGGGATGAGGTAAGCCAGTGTTATGTACGGGGTGGGTGGGAAACAATAATTAATTAATGGCAAATGAAGCCTGCAAGTGCTGCTTTGTATGAAAGAGATGAACCCTGGGTTCCTGCTGTGTTTGTATCCTTAGTGTGTGATGTGAGATAAAGGACCACCAGCACACCCCCCTTATCTCCATGTTAGCTGAGCATGGATGGAGCTGTGCCATCCAAACACACCCAGTAACTGGGACTGAAGCAGAAAACACTGCTTCAGACCACCATGCCAGCTGAAAACTGTGATTTTAGCTCATCTTTTCTGTCTCTGCAGGAGGCCTGTGGATGCCCGTAGTTCTCTGAAAATCTAACCAATCTTGTGCTGAAGTATTTTGGGTGGAAGCCAAAAGTATGGCTGTGGGTTTTGTTTTTTTAATTGCGTGTGTGTGTGCATGTAAGCACACATCTTTAATTTTTCAGTTGAGCCAGAGTTTTCCAGTGAAGACTGTACTGAAAATACAAAGAATAAGCTTCTTGTTCAAATTTTCCACACAAACACAACCTTAATTTTTAAATCAGCTCTTACATTAACAGGTGGCCCAAATAAAGTGTTGTTTGTTTCTTGTAACGATAGTATTTTATGGAAATAAGAGTATTTTTGTATAGTTTTAAAACTTCTTGTATAAACTACTACAGGACGTGTCCACACATGGTTTAGTGGTCTCACTTTTTCTTTCAGTCCTACCAGTACAACTTTTCTGTGGTAACTACCCCCATGTGGCTGCAGAGACTTCTGGTTCAAAGCTTTGCAAACCTTACAGCTCCCCCCCAAAAATGTGGCCAAGCTCGTGAGTGATCTTTGGCCAGGCTTGGTGTCACGTGAGAACGGAAGGGCAAGAATCGAGCTTAGCGTGACTTGGGCAGGACGCTGCCTCCAAAACTTGCCCACCTCCAGTCCTAAAGCCCTCACTGCGCATGATCAAATGCTTCTACAGCAGCAGAGAGACCCTTTTCAGAGCTTTCCTGTGCCAGATATTGTGTGGTGCAGATGCAGCAGATGTTGTGCAGACACCGAAGAGCCAACCCTGGGAAGTTCACAGCTCAGCAGGCTGATCCCACCTGGGCAGAGCTGCCCACTGAGAGCCAGCAGCTCATACCCGGGGGATGCAGGAGCAGCTCAGCCTCTGTGTTCACCTGGAGCTGATGAAACCTCTAGGGAAGGAGGCCCAGGCAGGGTGCACTTTGTGGATTAGCTCCGCATGAAGTGTTGTGGGTGGGTAGAAGACATAAAATGGAGGAAATCTACCATGTAAAGCAAGGGAGGAGAGAATGAAAAAAATCAGGCGCTTCAGATGCCAGGTGAAAAGCTTCTTTATCTGCAAACAGAAAAAAAATGTGGGGTTTATTACCGGAACACAGCTCAGTACAGCACATTCCAGCCAAACTGTGATGTTAAATCTCCTTTGCCATCTGATCCATCTGGGCCGGTGGGATCATGCCCTGTGAGACATTTTAGCATTCAGATGAGTAGAAAACAATTACAGTGAAAAGTTAAAAGTGAAAATTGTTCTGTGAGTGCCGGAGTGCAGGAGGACTGCTTTCTTACCCATTTGTGTTTAGATACTGGATGACTGGTGTACCTATGAAAGAGCAGGATCATGTCCAAGTTTTTCCAATTTGTGGTACATGGGTAAAGTATTTTTCCTAGCTCCCATAAGGATTCTCTGGTGTTGGATAAACTGTGATTTGTTCTGTGGTTGCTCACTCCACGGGGAGCACTCAGGGGTTTGCCTTTCCACTCGGCCACACATTTCATTGAACATGTGTTCTGTCAGATAGGGTTGAGGGCAGTCAGTGGACTCAGAATTTCCAGAGGAGAGATTTGGAGGGACAGAGAGGCACACCTACACGTACTCAGCACAAGCGCCTAAGTCTCATTTCCTCTGAGAGCTCTGAGAGGAAGCTGAGCTGAAAGCACATAACACCCAAGAGAGACCTGCAGGCCCTGGGCAGCCACCAGAGCTGTGCATGGAACACACCAAGCTCTGTCAGTGGGGTGATGGCTCTTTTTTTCCCTACGTGTTTAGCACATCCTCATGACAGGGCTGAAATAAGCACAGCTTTGCCCCCAGCCTGCTTCTTTTTGGTTTTTTTTCCGTTATGTCTCTAACCAGTTTTCTCTCCTTTGCTCCTGTTCCAGGGTAGGGAAGGGGCCTTCATGGTGAGAGACTCGAGGCAGCCTGGCATGTACACAGTCTCTGTTTTCACCAAAGCATTAAGGTACAGCTGAGCTCAGCAGCTTTTCACATCAATTACATCAATGAAATGGCTTCTATGAGTGTATAATCTCTGTGTAGTTGTTTTGGCACTATAACAAGAGAGCAGAAGGCTCATGAAAATGATAGAGGAAAAACACTTCCAAAAAAGGCAGAAGAGTCAGCTGCCAGTCCCAAAGTGTATTAAAGGCTCCAGTTTTCCCTGAATCTAAATATGTGCCCATAAATAGTCCCTTGGACATCACTGGGGTTGTCATTCTGATGGCATTGTCCCCTGAACTGAAGCATCAGTAGGATCAACATGGGCTGTGTGCTGGACTCATCAGAGGTGGGTAGAGCAAGGCAAGTGAAAGGGTTTCAGTGACGGGGCAGAAAAGTTGTGTTTCACAAAGAAGGGGCAGAGAAACTTAGTATACAGCCTTCCCTTATCGGGAAACCTCAGCTTTTCTCTTGAGATGAGACCATCTCCGAGTGAGAGGGAGGACATACAAGTACACAGACTCCATTAGCAACTGCAGCTCACTCCTTGCTCCTCCGCCATTCATTCTGGGGGAAGGTTCTCCCCTTTGCTCACTTGTTTCTGTTTATACCCCAGATCCCTGTCTTTTTGCTGCAAGCTATTTTCTCTCAAAGAAAACCTCCTCTTTTTCAGCACGGACAACAATCCCGTTATAAAACATTATCACATCAATGAGACAACCGACTTTCCCAAGCGATACTACTTGGCAGAAAAGCACGTGTTTGACTCCATCCCTGACCTCATCAACTACCACCAGCACAATGCAGCAGGTGAGTGAAGCTGATGCTGAACAGAGAAGTTGCTGGTTTGCCAGGTGACTGTTTTGAATGAAGGAGGGCTCCCAAGCCCTCTGTCCTTACAATGAGGTGTTAAATGGCATCACCTTTTCTCCCACTTATTCTGAAATGACCATTTCAGGCCAGCTTCCAGCTTCCAGCATGACATTCTCGCTCTGGTTGTCCTTCTTAGGCTGACCACAGCCAACACAGATGTCATAGTGACACATTTTAGAGAGCCCTGGGGGTGTATAACCACTGCCAGGCCAAGCTATCTGTTCGAATTACACTGCAGGGCCTTCTTGAAGTGATCCATCCCTGGGCCTTGATTTGACACAAAGTCAAGGACGTGGCCAGGATCCATAGCCAGACATGGTGACTCCCATCCCCACAGTCCAGGAGTACAAAGGGAAACACTGGGCTTCAAAAATACCCTTTAAATACAGAGTACCATTTGTAAATTCAACAGAGTTAACAGAGACTCAAAGCTCTGGATGTGAAAATGGGAAATAAGCTGAAAGTGCTCAGAACTGGCTTCCTTCTCACAGGCAGGAAACCAGAGCCTGCACAGAGGTTCAGCTGCCCTCAAGTGGAGCTGAGAACTCAGTGCAATAAATCTGCTTCCAGAATCCAAGCTGCCCTCTGGGGTGGTGGCAGCCCCGCTCCCCATGGCTGTGGCAATAATGGGAACCTGTCCCCGTGTCCCCAGGTCTCGTGACGCGGCTGCGATACGCGGTGTCTTCTTGGAGGAAAAAGGCCCCGATCACCGCAGGGCTCAGCTATGGTAAGGTTCTCTCATGGCTGCATGGGAATCACACTCCTGGCTGGTTAGCTGGGTGATCCTGCACATCCCCATGGATGTTGATGAATATTCATGTGATTACAGCCACAATAAGTAGCTTTCTTCAGCTCTTTACACTGCACTGTTCACCAGACTTTGTCATGTCATCTTTGTCATCTTTGTCATGGCCGTTGATAAATGACTGAACTGATCGTGCAGTGCCTTGAGGGAGGTGATGAGAGCCCCGGGGTCTCAGTGAAGTCAACATTAAATACTAAAATGAATGCTGAACAAAGGAGATGGAAATGGGAGTGTAGAATAATTTGATGAAAGCCGAGTCCCTCCTGAAAGATGCCTTCATTTGAATATTGTTATCAATAGAATTTTGCTGGTATCATCTTTACTGTAATTCTTGGAGACTTCAAAGAAGCTCAAACCCCATGTTGTGCTGGGTACTGCACATATGCATGGTAGAAACAATCCTCCCTGAAGAACTGGATAGACAAGACAAAGCGGGGAGAAAGGGGATGTTGTTGTTCCTACCCTTGAACATGACCTGCAGCAGGGACTAGTCAAATGAGCTATCAAAGGTCAGACAGGCAGTTTGAGGGAGAGCCAGAAAGTCTCACTTGGAGTCCTGCCTCAGTGTTTAATCCACAAAAGCTTTTTGTTTGGCATTCTGCTGCTCAGTCCTTACTCTTTCTCCCTTGCAATCAACAGGAAAACTGGTCATTAATGCTTCTGAGCTCACCCGTGTGCAGGAGATTGGCAGTGGTCAGTTTGGGGTGGTCTACCTTGGCTACTTGCTGGACAAGACCAAAGTAGCCATAAAGACCATCCGTGAAGGAGCAATGTCTGAGGAGGATTTCATCGAGGAAGCCAAAGTCTTGATGTAAGTGGCAGACTCACCAAGGCAATCACACCCTGTGGGATTCGTAAAGCTGAACAAAAGTCAGGAATATGAATAGGGAATTCAAACTTGGATTATCCACTATGTATCTAAACAGTAAATAGACACAGTGTTGAGCTCTGGTGGCTACGAAGGAAGGCAATTCAAACTGTAGGTGAATTACTGTGCTTCCACGTCTATCAGTATCCAGAATGGTCCTCCAGATTCCTGCTATTCAGGAAGGCAAGGATAACTGATGGTGCATTTTGGAGACCAAAGTGGTTTTTCTCAGAAAAAAATCTCTTAAAACTTAAGGGCAATTTTATTGAAAAGCCTTATTTGTAAAATGTTTTGCTTTGCACCACTGAATATATTTGTCTGGTTTTATTGACTTTTTTTGCATTTTTTTCTTTTGCTCTTCCCTCCCCACAAGACAGACAGAAATTGATTTTATTTTTGTTCGATTGGATGATTTTCCATGCAGAAAAATCTTTTGGTGACCATGACCATTAAAATGGGATGATACTTAGTCCTTGGTCTACACATCTGTAAAGCTGGCCTTTGCAGTGAGCGGGATGCAGCCCAGTGGCAGAAGTAGCTGTATGTAACACACCTGCTGTGAGGATAGCAGGCACTGAGCCTATTTCAGCCTCTTTCCCACCTTCCCTCCCTATCCCACAGGAAGCTGTCTCACCCCAAGCTAGTCCAGCTTTATGGTGTGTGCTTTGAGGATGCTCCCATCTGCCTGGTGTTCGAGTTCATGGAGAACGGCTGCTTGTCCGACTACCTCAGGAGCCAGCGGGGCAGCTTCTCCAAGGAAACCCTGCTGGGGATGTGCCTGGATGTGTGTGAAGGAATGGCTTATCTGGAACAAAACTCTGTCATCCACAGAGACCTGGTGTGTTGGTCCCACGTGGACTTTTTCTTTGCTCCAGATGGGCTTTTTCCTCTGCTTTCTTCCTTCCTTAATTTCAGCTTCCACACTCCTCCTGCCCGTCAGTTTATAGGGGATCCTGTATCTGCCCTTATTGCAAAAGCAGCACAAATACTTTAGGGGAAAAAAAAAACAAGCCCTGGAGCACTGATCAATCTATTCCCCTTAACTGTGTTTGGGAGAAAAGAAACAAGCCTATAAAATTTGTCTTTTTTTCCTGAGTGGATTCTTTTGTTCCCCAAGAGCCACAGTACTGACCACTCTTCATGTCTAAAATCAGTGAAGATGACAAAAAGACCTGTTCTAGCATAAGTCATGTATAAACATGCACTGATGATAAAATACTTTTAATTGAGTGGTGTTCAATCAAGCTCCATTGGTCACTGCTGCTGTTCAACCAGGGAAGCAAGGACTGTGAGTAGCTGTGGATATTTTAGGATCTTGCTCTGCCCTTTCTGGGCCACAAAGGCCTTTAACTCAGAGTGATGGCTGAACAGCTTTTCTGGCAACAGGATCATGCTGTAAAATGAACAGAAAGCATGAGAAGCTCAGGGTTTTGTCCTCTTTGTATGGCACAATGTCACTTTGATGCTCCTTTTTTTAAGCATTATCTGCCCTGCCAGGATAAAAGCCCCTGAGAGGCTGTGCGTGTTTTAGCTCTGACCTGCTGCCTTTCCACCTTGTTTTCTTGCAGGCTGCCAGGAACTGCCTGGTGGGGGAATCCCACGTGGTCAAAGTGTCCGACTTCGGGATGTCGAGGTAAAGTCGCCGAGGCTGCGCACGGTCCCTGTGGGGTTGTCACGGGACAGGGGTGACTCAGCATTCCCCTTTCTTTTCCTCTTCCAGGATTGTCCTGGATGATCAGTACACCAGCTCTACGGGTACCAAGTTTCCAGTCAAGTGGTCTGCCCCAGAGGTTTTCTCCTACAGCAACTACAGCACCAAATCTGACATTTGGTCATTCGGTAAGAAACTCTTGTCAAAATGGAGAGAACCAAACAAACCCCAGCTCAGAAAACCAGGGGTTCAGTCCTCAAGTAAACTCTTCTTAACACTGCATCCTCTGGACTCCAAGGGTGTTTTGCCTGAATAATGGCTTAGGAAACCAAACCTAAATCACTTAAATGAAAGAAAGGAAAGAAAAGCAAACGGAGTGGAGAGGAGAGGAGAGGAGAGGAGTTGGAGGGAGGGGAGGGGGAAGACATTTAGGCATTCCATCTCTCCTCATGTCAGTCCCGGGGCACTGATGCCTCACTCAAACCCTCTGCCCTTCCAAATTTGCTCTGCTGACTCCATCTGCTTTATGCTGATCTGAAAATGTTATTTCACTGCTCACACTTCTCACCTCATTTCCTGCTCCCCAATGCATTGTTTTACAGTTTGTGTCCATTCTTTGGTCTCCCTTCTGGACCCTCAGAGATAAGAGCACCGCTGTGTGTTTTTCCCCCAAGCCATAACAAAGGCTGTCCCCTGGGCTGTGGATCTGGCACACTCATGGGCCTGGCCCCTCTCCAGCCCTCACAGTGAATGGGGCAGTGTGCTGTGCACAGCTCACAGTCAATGGGGTGCCACTCAGCCCTGGGGCCAGCAGTAAATAATGCAGGATTATAACCTTTGCTAGTCTGTGCTTGTGAATTCTGTGCTTCCCTCGCCCTTTGCTGGCTTCTGCTGTGGCTGAAGCTGTGCACTCCTGGGGTGGGCTGCGAGCAGCACAGCGGGAGCTGGGTGCTCAGGCCCTTCACAGACTCAACAGGGAGATGCTTCAGAGAGCACCATGCATTCACAGAGATCCTGGCTGGCATCCTCAAACTGTACAGCTGTGTTAGGGCCTGGTTTTTCAGATGTCTACTGAGAATCCAAGTGAAAATGCTTTTCCAACTAACTGGAACCAATGTTGAGCTGCAGAAAAGAGCAGGTGGAAGATGGTCCTGGGCCTGCTGAGGATTTTACTTGCCTCTTTGTGATTTTTTTTTCCCATTTGTTTGCTTTAGGAGTGCTGATGTGGGAGGTCTTCAGTGAAGGCAAAATCCCCTACGAGAATCGCACCAATGCAGAAGTGGTGGAAGAAATCAACGCAGGATTTCGGCTCTACAAACCCAAGCTGGCCTCCAAGGCAATTTACGAGGTGATGAGCCACTGCTGGAGGATGGTGAGTATTGTAATGGACAGCCCTGTTTCCCAAAGACAAGAACTCCCTTCCCCTTGGCTTTAAGGAGGAGAGAGAGGTGTACACTCCACGTGCTAACACAAGATAAAATCCTGGAGGTGAAGCAGTGTAGCTTTCATCTGCACTAGTGAGCAAACTCTGGGCTCTCTGCCTTTTATTTGACTTCACTGAGAATCCCATGTGGTGTACCTAACTCAAGTTAATTCAACAGTTTCCTTCCTAAGAAAGCTGTGGATCTGTGGGGCTGAGTTCTAAGCCACAGGTAACAGTTCTACCCCACAGGTAACAATGACAGCCAAGCCATTACAAGGTACTTAGTGTCCACCAAGCCAAATTCACTGGTAATAGGAAAGAAACATTGCACAGAAGGAAGTTGGCCCTTCCACTGGCATTTTCTCTATAGGGATAGATTGTATTTTTGTTAATACTCAGTTTCATCCCAAGGTTTTCCTTGCTAACCTTGCCATTCCTCTCCAGCTGACATTAATGTTCTTCCTCTCTCTTCTCTCCCTTGCTCAGGCGAAAGACGAGCGGCCATCCTTTTCTCTTCTGCTGTTTCAGCTGAGTGAAATCTCTGAGTTTGATGTGTAATCATGGCACCGTGTGCTCAGCACAGCTGAGAGTGTCCTGAGACGAGAGAAGGCTGGATTTTCCCCACACAAAGCATTAACAGGAATCCTCTCACCATAAACACTTGCCATATGCCTGGGGAGAAGGAGAGGACAGAGGCTGGTACTTCCAGACAGACAAGATACCCCCAGGTCTTCCAGAGCCTAGACAGACACAGGCTTTGGTTTGGCCAAGAGTGTGGTTTGCATCTTAAAACCAGAAGTGACTATTGAGCATGGAGTCCTGAACCACACAGTCCAGGAAGGGTGTTTCTCCTGAAGAGACAACCTCAAAATTAAGAGATCCGACATTGCTGTTCTATTTCTGTGAACTCCCAAATGAAGGTCTTCCCTGGAGGGAAAAAAAAAAGCTGTTTTTAACTGAGGAGGAATGTTTAGACATTTCCCTGGCTCTCTAATTCAGAGTGGGCTGGACCTGAAAGCTCTGAACAGGAATAAGCCTGGGAGACACAGAAGCAGGCTGGATTCAGTGACTGCATTTCTGATGCTGGTATTTCAAGGTGCTTTTGCTTTCCCTTTGCATGATTTTCCCTGCAGCTGTGGCATAACAGGAACAGGATTTGGATACCTGGTAAATTGAAGAGGTGTCTGTGTGTGCATGAGAGTTTGTGAGGGAGGAAGAGAAAAGGCAGTGTGCTGAAGAGTCTTGAAATTCTCTCAAATTGCTTCGTACAGTGAGTGGGAAAATGGGGCTCTGATGCAAATGAAGACATTCTTGGAGGGGGGAAGTCAAAGACGAATGTTTATATTGATTTTTTTCTTCAGTCTTTCTACATCAGAAGATTAATATGTGACCTCCACCCAATTTCTTTGGACAAAGTATGGAGGATTGAGCAGTGCAGAGTGTTATGTGTCCCCAGTCCAGGACAAGACAGAGTCCCAGGATCTGATTACCTGTGAAAGGTACAGGAATCCACTCCTGGTGTGTTTGGCAGGAAGGGGCCAGAGGGCTCAGGAGGAGAAAACATGCAGAGTATGTGCTCAAGTGCACCAGTGATCATGAGAAGAATTTTCTCATACTTTAAAAAGTAACTGAATCATCACAAGTAAAGACTTTTCCATCTCTTCTGTGAACAAAGGGACTGACCAAAAAAAAGTCCAGTGCGAATGGAGTGCCTGGGTTCTTCCTCCTCAAGGAGTTCCACATTATGTGGTGACAGCAGAAGGTACAAACAAAAGCCATCTCCTGGTATTTCAATTAAAATCTGTAGTTTCACTGCAAGACAGAGACACTGTTTTGACATGACTGACTTCAAACCCAAATGTGTGGGTGCTGGCGTCCTGCAGAATTTGTAAATAAGATCAGGACTTTTTGCTAAGCATTAACAATCACTGGGGAAGCCAAGAGGGCTCCCAGATGATATGTGCAGATATGCAATATGTATTTTTGATGCTTCTCTGTTTGGGCAGGTGAGAACACGAGGAAACCTTACACGACAGCAGCTTACAAAAACTCTGAAGTGCAAACTTTCAGCAGCAACCTCCTGTCATTACAGAAGTCAGGTTCAAATATGTTTGCCAACAAAAATGGAACAAGGAAATAATGTAATCCCGTGATCTCACATATCCTGTGTCAAACTATTTCTTCATAGAAAGGGGCTTAATTTTTGGTATTTTTCAGACTCCTCGTTCTAGGGTAGTTTTTATGAGCCAGAACATCTTTCCAGGCATATGGATATGGGCAAGGCATCAGTTCCTGCCTTATACATGTTCCCACTGTGTGACAGGGGTGCTGCAGGCTCACAAAGTTCAGCTTCTGGCTCACTGGCCCCACCATCCTTGAAGGAACCAGGGGTCTGCTGAGCACGAGGACATTGCTATTAAGGAGCAGCAATACTGCTCTGCTAGGTGACATTTCTGAGGTTATATTTATACTTGGATAAGTGTAATATTTATTAGCTAGAGTGGGTTGCACAAAATGTTTTTGTGATGGTTTATCTTCAGTTTTATTTTGCAGTCTTTCTATGCACACAATATGGACTTTTTCAAACAATAAAAATTGCTGAGTCCCAACTGTGACTTCCATTATATGTGAGCAAAACTGCAAAAACCATCCTCATGCACTTAGAATCATACAGCTTGCTCTTCCTCCAAATCCCCTCCACCAAGATGCAAACAGGCATCTTCTGGCTTTCTGAAATACCTCTGTTCCCCAGAACTTTGGCTGTGTTCTGGGGTTACATTATGTGCTGGGTTTGTGGGGGTAGGAAGCATTCAGAATCTCTGCAAATCAGGTAATTTATTAGATAGACACCAGATTTTTAGGTCTAAATATCCATTATGGTGGCTTTAGATTCTTTGAATCTTCATAAAATTGGGGGGCTGATATTTGAGTGCTCCCTAAGGGTGTTTCCCCACGATAATTTAGAGGGCACTTCACTCCAAAGGGCAGTGCCAGAGTGGGATAACTGCATGATATCAGTGCGCTCTAACAGAGTCTTCTCCCACCACAGCAGTGTCTAAGGCAACTTTAGGTGGGTGCCCTTCATGTGGCTTGACCAGATACGCTCCCCACAAAGCAGAGGTGAGAATATCAGTCTCCCACTGCAAAGCGAGTAACCTTTCTCTGAATACCCCTTCCGTGCCTCCTTACAAAGCATTTCCAACATGCTGAACGTTTAAGGCACTGCCCCTTTGCTTGGCTGGGTCTCACCAGGGTGGGAGGTTGTGCTTTTCCCTGCTGGTTACCTGAGGTGGGTGCACAACTCTGCACACTTGGCTGGAGGCCAGGCCCAGAGCTGTGTCCCAGCGTGTCCCCAAGCTGCTGCTGCGATGGCCAGGCACAGGCACAGCCAGGCTGGAGCCCCTGCTAGCAAAAGGCAGTCAAGCAGTAACCTCATCTAGATAGAGCAGCTGATGCTTCTCAGTGGAGACCAGGGTCTGGAGTGTGGCAACGTTAGCCATGAAAAGCTCTTTTCTGGGCATGGGTCAGTCCCCCTGGGGAAGTGAGTGTTGTTCCAGTGCACAATTACCTTAAAATCAGGCCTGAAAAAAATCCAGAATTACCTGAAATATTTTTTAATGAACGTGTTTTTATGAGAAGTTTGGAATTGTCCCTCTCTGAACGCCTGTCAGCACAGCAGGATTCAGGTGAATGGCTCTGCTAAAGCTCACTCGGCAGCCACCATAAATTCATGTGTATTCTTGTGTTCAGCTCACCCCACCACCGTGTCCTCTCTCCCCTCCACACACTGATGCACACACTGCTGCTGTAGCTGCATGGGGCTGCCCCTCGCTGTCATTCTTCCCAGCCTGCAGAGAGATCTGTAGGACAAATGCAGGGAAGCTCATTCTATCCTTCTACCAGCTAAGACAACACGGAGCACAAAATTAAAATAGTATTGTAACATTCATGGCGTTCCCATCACCCTGAGCCTGGCTGATAATGGGACCAGATTAAACTGTGCAAAAAAAACCCAAAAAGTCCACAGCAGTCTTTGCTGCCAGTTTTCTTGAACTAACCTTGTTTCACCCATGGCCTCAGAACGATATTAGCTGTTAAATCCTTTGTGTCTGCAGTAACAATGCTCGCTTACTGAATTTTTCTGACGAGTATTAAATAGTAAAAAGAGGAATGATGGCTACAAAGTGTTCCAGTCAAAGGTGAGATAAGAGCCGTAGATATCACAGAATCATAGAATAGTTTGGGTTGGAAGAGAGCTTTAAAGGTCACCTAGTCCAACCCCCAAAGAAGAAATGCTATCCCAGGAAAGGGTCTACGCCCAGAGATTTATTGATACATTTTTTCAGGCGTGGTCCTGTCCCTTAAAACAAAACTAGTTCCTAAGACTGTTCTGCTGCTTTTCTAGTTTGCAGACCCCAGTGCCTTCAGCCCGTGGCATCCATTCCAATTACAGCAGCAGAACTGCAGCGTGAACCTGGTGTCCGAGCTTCCCTGCAGAGCCAACAGACACCCACAGGGAGCAAGCTCAGCCCCACACTTCCATGGACAACAGCAGCAGTCACTAAAGAATTGGAGGGGTCACTCTAATCCAGGAGAGGCCGGGGAGCAATCTCATTCTGGCATAAACTCATGCTCAGGAAAGGGACACTGCCAGGGCCACCAAGGAAATACATCTAAACCTGCATCCAGACTTTTGTCAGTCCTTGGGTATCCACCAGTGTCTTTCAACAAACAAGACAGCTCCATACAGGGTTTACAGCTGTCACCATGAGGCAATGTCCCTCTGAAAGCTGCGAGTCTGGATTTCACACTACATCTGAAGAGCTGTATTAGAGCTTTAAACAGAAGTACGAGCAGAAGGACTGGAAACTTGTCCCTGAAGAAAAGCCAGATGCCAAAAATGCCAAAAGGAAGACCTTTTGGATGCGGTGCTGACTCAGAACAGGATTGGAGCTCTGAGCAAAAGCGCTGTCTTCTGGTTTTGGTCCCCAACATGCTCAGTCATTCGAGGCTCTGTATGTTTTCCATATGTGTGCGTATTCTGCCACCAGGGCGTTTGTTAAGATGGCAGGTGACGCCTAACAATGCTCCTCCGAGGGGCAGAAGGGCTCAACGCCCGCGACCCAGCGAGCCCAGCAGCGGCGAGATGGAGAATCCCAGCCGGGTCCTGCTTTCCCAGGGACCCAAACCCACCCTGCCAGCATCAGGCTTCCGAGGGGCTGCTGCAGCCGCCCCGGGCTCTTTCCCCTCCGTGCCCCGGGGGTGCTGGCGGCCTTCCCCCCCCCGCCGGGAGCCGCCGGCGCCGCGCTGCCGCCAGCCCGGAGCGCCCCGCCGCGGGGGGAAAGCGGCCCCCGGCCCCGAGCGGGGGCAGAG
>VZTD01001753.1:1820537-1929519 GCA_013397725.1 Rhagologus leucostigma
CCCCGAGCTACCTGCGGCTCTGCCTGCCCGCAGCCGCTGCACAGCGCCGGGGAAAAAATAGCGCAAATCCCCCTCGTCCTCCCCCCGCCCCGCATCCCGGCCCCGCGCCCCCAGCACGGGGGAAGGGGCCGAGCCCCGGGCCCGCGGGCGCTGCAGGCCCCGCCGCGGCAGCGCAAGCCCGAGCCGGGGTGGCGGCGATGCTGGAGAAGGGGGCGCGGAGAGGATGCTGATGATGGAGGAGCGGCGGGGGGCGGCCCCGCCGGGGGCTCCGGCCGGCTCCCGGAGCACCCGTGGCGTGGGAATACGGTGTTCCTGGGGGGTGAGGGGGATGGAGGCAGCGACGGAGTCAGAGGCAGCGCTGGGGATGGTGGGCTGGAGCGGCGGCCGCAGGTTCGGGCTGTGGCGTGGGTCGGAGCCGGCGGAACCTCTCCCGCCCCGAGGCGCCGGTCCCCGTGCGTGGGGCCGGGCAGCGCTCCTTTGTGCTCAACTTTGCCCCCGGTGCCGCTGGAAATGCCGGGTGCCCGCCGCATCCCACCGCGCCGAGGGGGAGGGAGGGAGTGGATGGATTCCGCAGGAAATTTCCGTGGGTTGGAAGGACGGGGAAAGAACGAGGAGGAGAAGGAGAAGCACACAGTCCACGCTCGCTGCGTGCCCAGGGCTGTTTTGGAGAAGGGGGCAGGGTGCAGGGTTTGTGTGCTGTCAGGGGACGCTGCCAGCAGCAGAGCGTGGCCCCCTTTGCCATCTGCCGCTTCCCACGGGGGGTTTCTGCCTGGGGGCTTTGGATCACAAAGGTCTCAGAGAATTAGGCTGAGTCGCTAAAGCCTCTGCACCCTCCTGCCCTGAGATACCGAAAGAGAAATCACCCTCGTGTTTTGCGCGATGACGGCTGTCTGGGGTTAGTCACAGAGATGGGTGACTAGCCCAGTGTTCTGGTGTCACAGCCGTATAATTCTGTGCTAATTCCCTGCAAAGGAAAATTCTTTTCTCCTTTTCTCTGTACAGTTAATTGTTATTAATGAAGCCTGAGGAGTACAGAAAAATCTTCCATTTTCTGACCAGTCTCTTGAGCAAAGCAGAGTATGCTGAATTCATTTTTGTTGAATTCAGTTTTATTAACAAACAGTTATCACCTTTGCATGAAAAATGGGAAGATTGGGTTTGGAAGATCGATAATTGGTCAAGCATTAACAATGCTGGCCTCTGTAATTTGGTTTCCCAAGAAATGCTTTAACTGTCAGCAGTGGGGTTGCTTTGTAAACTTGCTCTAAATTTCTCAACTCTGTTAGAAATGTAGTTTCATATACCTGTCTCCTTCCTTGACCCTCTTTCTTTGGCACCAGAAAAAAAAATTATTTAGTTATTCTAAAAGAAATAAATTCCAGAATAATTGTGTTGCTGAGAGACAAGGGCAGTGCAAATGCTTGGAACTCAGCCCTAATGGGATGGCAGAAAACAGAGTGGAGATAGAGAAAAACAGCTTCAGGAGTCATGCAGTTTGGCTTCCTTTTTTAATGGGAAGGGTAATTTCATGGTTATTAACATCTGTGTCTGTGTAGGGCAGAGGCCCAGCTCTGCCAGCCTCATTCACTCTGCAGAGACCCTCCTGACTGTGGTGGTTGTTGCAATTACAAGTGATTCTTCAATCCTGTGCATTTTAGGCAGGAGTCAAACTAAACTTTTGCACTGTTATTTTTTTACTAAATATGTGTTGTTGGCCAGGATCCTTTATCCTCCTGTTGCTGTCAGGCAGTGGCGTACCAGAAACCCTGTTTTTATGGACCCAAGACTTCACTCTGCTGGGTACTTGTTGGGCCAGGATAGTGCCTGCCCACTGGCTCGATGCTATTTCTAGTGAAAGAGAGAGAAGCATTACCACAGCAGTAAAAACTAAATTCAGTGACTTTCTGTGGGGTGGGAGATCAGAGCTGGAGAAGAATCTCAGATCATCAGGGAGTGACCAGGTTTGTCCTCCTTCTCTACATTGCCACCTCCCCAGCAAAAGTCTTTTTGCTGGTCATCTCACCCCAGGCTCACAGGGCTTGGACTCTGTCTGGGCAATTCCCATTTTTTCTTGTCTCCTTTCCTGCTCTTGGTACCTACTGCAGCACCAGTGTGAGTGTCTGCTCTAGGAGCAGGCAAGCTAAAAATCCAAAACAGCCCGTGCTGCTTCCCCAGAGCTCTGAGCTGTGCAGCTTGGGAGCTGAGCACACGTGCATGCAACATATTCATTATGGCCCTGCTTTTAAAAGTCATTACTTCCCCAAGCTGCTTGAACAGTAAAGTCGCCTTTGTGCTTCTCCCTGCAAAGAGAATGATTCTCCACCAGTACTTCTGGACAAGCATTTTGGTGGGGAAGGTAGGACATGCCATGCAAGTGCAGGCATCTGGGATGTCCATCCTCACTCCTCAGAGCCTTCCTCTGCTGTGTGTGAAATCTGGTCCCCAGGCTGCTGCCACAAAAGTCGCTGTGTGGGGAATTCTTCCTTTCCATCCCGGGCTGGTGGGGCCATGCCCTGTGCACGGGCCCTGCCTGGCTGGCTCCCCACAGTATGTGAAGCCCCAGGTCCTCTGTGTGATCATTTGGCTTTAGAAGGTGCATGAGATGGCCAGAGGGTTTGCAGGTGATGTGTGGGAAGGGGACAGGAAGTTTCTGCAGCAAATGAGCAGAAAGTGTGGGCAACACTGCACCCATTAGCAGCGATGCTCGTGAGCAGAAGGGATGATCGGCCCGGTGGCAGCATCCCTGCCTCGGGTTTCTCTGGGGTGGGGTTGGTTTCTGCCAGGCTTGCCTTCAGTTTTGCCAAAACACGTAGGACCGGAGGAACTCTGGCTTCTCTGACCAGGGGCAGGATATGGAGGTGGCTCCTGGCAGCCTGTGAGTCCAGAGAGGCAGGATATGCGAGGGGAAGCCTCGCCCCACTGTGCCTGTGCTAGGACAGAGAAAAGCCCCGTTCCTGGGCAGGCTGCTGTGCTGCTTGGGTGGAGCCCAGCCCCATGGCCACGTGTGCCCAAGCGCTGTCACCAAACCACCACCATGGCCTGAGTCTTCTCTTCTCAGCCCAGCCACCCCACCCCAAAGTGCAGGTGGTGGATAGCAGTGAAGGCTTTTTGATGAGTGTCCCAAGGGATCCCTGACTTCCCTGAGCTGGAGCTGCCAGATTACCTCAGTCACTGGACAGAGGGGATGAAGCTGGATTTACAGGACAGCACCAGCGTGTCTGTTTTAGAATGTTTTTTGCAGGAAGGTGAGGGAGGGCAGCACGGGTCTGGGGGAGTAGGGTTTCGCCTGCCAGCTCTTCCAGGCAGCCCCTGTGGTGGGGAGACACAGTGCAGTGCCCCATGGACTGGGCAGAGCAATCACTGATGCCTTCATCACCCAACCAGCCCCTGTCCAGTGCACAGCCCCTCTAACTGCTGGATGCTCACAGTTGTCAGGGGACCCCACCCAAGGGCAGGGCCCCCACCAGCCCTACAGCCACCCCAAGGAGCAGGCCAGGGGCCGTGGCACTGGTAGATGTCAGATCACTCAAGGCTGCTTCTCTCTGGATGATCTGGGGTGATGACCCAGGTCTGCTGGCCCTGGACCAGTGGCCGCTCTGTCACACACTCTGTCTGTGAGGCTGCTGTCTGTGGCAATGTGCTACGGACACAGGGGAAGTCCTAGCTGACCACGCTGTTCCCTGTAGCTGCTGCTGGGTTCCTGCTTGGTCTTAAGAAAGGGTAGAGTGGAAACTGTAAGTCCCTATAAAAAATTGTGTGTTAAACCCTCAGAGTCTGTAGTTTTTCCAGCTGCATCCGGATCCTTGCACTGCTCAGCCGTGTCAAAGCATGGGGTTGGCCGGTGGCTGATTGCATCTCTCACTTGCAGTGACTTGATGCTTTCTTTTCTGTTCATGTATTTCTGCATCCTTCCTCTCTGCCCCTGTTTGAGTGCAAGATTTTTAGGGCAGGGACTGCCTTAGCCTCGCAGGTGTGTGCACTGCCTGGCACAGCAGGACCCGGATGCTGTATTTGGGGCTCTGTCTCCTGGGGTGGCCCAAACAGCAGCAATAATTTTGTCCCTTGAGCTGACGCTCCCATGAGCTCTTTGGGTGTCGCAGGGTTGTTGGGGGAGTGTCTTTGGTTACAGCAAACCACCAACTCCTTGCACAAATGGCCTTAAAATTTGACTTAGAGAAACAGGGGGAGTGAGCCCAAATAAACAGCCACAGCCCTCAAAGCCATGAAATGGAAAGTTTTGCCTTCTCAAGCCTGAAGTATGTAATGAAGCCTGAGTGAGTAGCAGGAGTGTAGTTCTGGGATCCCAGTGGTGAGTCCTGAGGTGCTGGAGGATGGTGGTGGAGCGTGGTGGGCAGCTGTGTGTCCATCTGTGGGGCTGGGCAAGCTGAGCCTCGCCCGGTGCAGAGCAGCCCAGGGAGCCTGCAGGCAGACAGGGAGGAAGCTGCAGGGATGTAATGTCTGGGTTTGACAGTTGCTACAATTTGTAACAGGAAACCATTTTACCAAAGAGGGGCGAAGAAGGAAACAGAAATTTGAGTGTGGAAGGGAAAAGCTGCTTGAGATTTTGGTTTTTTTCCAGGCACTCATTTAGTGATGCTTCAGCTGCAGGTACAACCAAACCTGTTTCTCAGCTGCCTGGTGCCTTGGGGAGGCATTTGTGGAGGTGGGATGGGTTTTGCCAGGCTCATAGGTATTCCTGCAGCCCGTGATGATGGGGCACAGCTACAGACTCCTTCCCTCTCTTCACCTACCGTGAAACCACCCCAGGTCTGCACACTGTGCATCCCCCTCAGCTGTGGCCCTTGCTGGGTGCATGTGTGTCTATCCATGGATGTCCCAAAGCCATTATCCTTCGTGCTCCCAGTGCTGGAAATGGAAAGCAAACTTATTTTCTTGGAATCAGTGACTCAGCCGGGGCAAAAAACAAGAACCTGAGGGATTAGTAGCAGATTAGAGGGATTAGCTGCGTATGGGCTCCTATAGAGATGCTGTTGTGACCAAAGGAGCTGCTGGGGTTGTACTCAAGGAGGGAGGTTGCTGCTGCTTTTGTATTTCGTGCTTGTGCAGACACTGCCTTGCGTCCTGCCTGCTACCGTGTCTGGCAAAAAAAGTTGCAAAAGCTTAGAGAAAAGCCAAAGAGATGATTAAAGGATTGGAAAACATGCTCTGTAATGGGGCAGGCAAAGAGCTTAGTTGGCTTGCAGGGTGTTTTATTGAAATGTGTGAGTATCTCGATGGGAACTTTGATTTAGGGAGCTCTACTGTCCTGCAGATCAGAGCGATGAAACTCAAAGGCTCACATTTCAAACTAGACAGGCTCTGAGTGAGCCAAGCAGCACTGGGGGGGTGATTTTCTAATTGAATGACGTGTCAATATTTAAAGAATTCTCTCTCTGCAGATGTCTAAGTGCAGCGGGGTGTTTTTCTGCGAGACACAGGCTCTAGGTCGGCTGCAGCTATTGCACAGGATTAGGCATTAACTGGGCAAGCCCTGTGGCTGTGGTTACACAAGGGCTCAGCCTGGGTGACAGCACTGTCCCCCCGTGCCCGTGCACTCACAGCCAAGGTGAGTGGCAGGGGAGATGGGGGCGCAGAGGTTTGTCCTGCGGTTCCCACTGGGTGCCTGCCTGGGGAAAGCGCCAGGGAGCTTTCAGAAATGTTTCCCTTTGACTTTATTTTGTGTGCAGCTGGCGCTGCTGGCAGCCTCAGGGCGGGCTGGGACTGGGCAGGGGATGCCACGTCAGTGGTAAAAGTAGGGAAATTTAACAGCAACTTCGTTTTTGCTGCTTGCAGTGCCACAACTTTGCCTGCACGGCACTCGAGCCTTTCCAGTTCACCTCTGGGAATTAATGCAGTTGGTTGTTTACGGTTTCCAGTGCTGTTCATGTGTGTGAGAAGGAGAGCATGTGAGTGTCAGCATCCGTCATACTTCTCTAATCATGCTGCTTCAGGAGGTATTCTTGATAGCAGCGCTTTGCATTTCGGAGCACACGCTTTCACCCGGAGCTGCTAAAGCTGCACTGCAGCACCCAGCTGTTCTGTCTGAGAGAGTTTTGCATAGAGTTAAGAGAGAAGTGCCTGGGTGGGTAGTTGTGTTTCTCTTATTCTGCATTCCTGCTCTGCTGTTGAATCGCAGGAGGAGAGAGAGATGTAGGTTTAATGCACAAGAAAAGGGAAAACAAAAACTGGGATTTTGTCCCCTGCAATGCCAGCCAGTCGTGGATCTGGTTTTGTCCTTTCTCACTCAGTTTCCTGCCTGCTGGCTGGTTGTCTTGTCTGTCTATCACCCTCTCTTTTGCTTTGAGTTTAGCACGGGAACTGAACATCTGCAACCATGACGACTCACGTCACACTCGAGGATGCCTTGTCCAACGTGGACCTGCTGGAGGAGCTGCCCCTGCCGGACCAGCAGCCATGCATCGAACCTCCTCCCTCCTCCATCATGTACCAGGTACTTCAGCTCCCCGAGGCAGAGGTTAGGGAGGGTTGTTCCAGTTGCTCATGCAAAGCACGGGGCCACACGGTGCTGTGAGAACCAGCTGAAAACATCCGGGGTTCAGAATGTTGAAGGAAGCGTTCAGAACAGATCTAGCCACAAATCTGTTCCCAAGGACTTTAAAAGGAAGGCACCAGAGATTGGTGAAAGGGAGTTTTAAGGCTGAGCAAAAATGAGGACCAGAGTGCATGAATGGGTAGGAAGCAGGAGATAAGATTTGTGATAACAGCAGAAAGTTCTCAGCGATGTTTATTTGTGCACATATTTCTGTGCTTCCTTTTCATGATCGTGCGTGCATCGAACTTAGCAGGGCAGGCTCAAAGTCCTGCCTGACTTTGGCTGGCCTGTGCCTCTAGCACAGCTGGAGCTGCTGGCATGCAAGGGAGGGCAGCTGCTAGAACCACTTCTCTGCCCTGAACAACTCGGATTTAGCTGCAGCTGCACGGACCAAGCAAAGCTTGGCAGGGGCCCAGGGCACGGCTCGACTCCTGCTTTTGGTTCCACAGTGGGATGCCTCGGCTGCTTGGCCACCACACCCTGCCCTATAGCACACACCCAGGGTTAAATATAACAGGGGGTTCCTTTCTCCATCCTGCCACTCCTGAGTTCCTGGCTCCCCTGTGGCAGTGTATAAATACACCGGCACTGTGATTGTTGTGCCTCGTACGCGGGGCTCTGGAATTACAGTATCTCTTTCAGCAGGTCAGACCCTGGGCTCATTCCAGAGCCTTGGTATCTCTATGGGTTATCAGACCCAAAGGTCATTCTGGGCTGTTCAAATTTCAGGTCTCCCTGAAAAATCTTGCTGTGATTATTTGCTTATCTCTTCTTTCAGTAAAGTTTTAGCCTTTTCTGGCTTGTGTCTCATGAGGGGCTCAGGGTCCAGCCTTATGGCACGGCCTCCTTTCAGGGCCATGTGTGTGCACAGCTGGGCCTAAAAACCTCCTTTAAGCTGGATCTGGAGATGTTGGCCAGGCTTGTTTCCTCATCATATTCACTTTGTGTGTAGCTCTCTCCCCTGCTAGCCAGAAATGCACATGCAGTCTCAGCTTTTGCTGTCACACTGGTAACATGTGATGTCCTGGAGGCACTGAGAAGAGTAGCCCTGTGGCCACAGGTCTGTGCTCCCAGCTTTCCTACTCAGGAAATCAGTTACTGAGGTGAGTGTGGTTGCTGCAGTGCTGCCGTCATCACAAGGAGCAGCCCTTGGTGCTTGGGACCTCTGTCTGCCCTGCCCTGCAGCAGATACCATCAGCCAGCCTTGGCAGAGGAACTTACCAAGCACAGAGCATGTGAAGGGCACTCCAGAAAGCCAGGGGAGCTGATTTTCCATCCCCCACCTGCCTCTGCAGTTTCTCGCTCCTCTGTCCCAACACAAAACTGTGTCACAGCTTCCAGGACAACTGTTTGTCCCAACAACTGTTTGTGCTTGCAAGAGCAATGGGAGCACTGATAATAGCACCTGGATGATGGCTGACTTTCGTATTTATGTTTTCCAGACAACTCATTCCCTGCCCTTTCTCTGTGTTTATCCTTTGCACTTCCTGCTGACAGGATGTGGTCTTCCCCCAGCAGCCAGGGCACAAACAGAAATTAATAAGGCTTCATACGTCTTTGAATTGCCAAGCTAAAATCCTTAGAATGATTGCTGTAGCTTTTCTCTCTGGTGTGGCTGCAACAAAGTTTGGCTTGATTTTACAAGGATTTGTCAGTCTTGACTGCCGTATTTCCACACATATACCCTGCAGAATGGACATGTGTGATTCCAGGACATCTCAGGGTGTGTGTAGGTATGAAACTACTTCAGACCTAGAGGTGCAGCACGTCAAATAGTTCACAAGCTCCTCCTATGCCCCAGGAACCCTTCTAATTCTGCTTTTTGCCAACACATCCCATGTCAGGCTGTACCAGCTGAGCAAACAACCAGCTGTATTTTAATTCCCATCTCTCCATTTTTCCCACAGGCTAATTTTGACACAAACTTTGAAGACAGGAACGCCTTTGTGACGGGCATTGCCAGGTACATCGAGCAGGCCACAGTGCACTCCAGCATGGTGAGTCCCCCAGCGCTGTCCCCAGAGTGCTGAGCCTCCAGTGCCTGCCCTGTCCCAGCAACACCCCTCTGTCTTTCAGAATGAGATGCTGGAAGAAGGCCACGAGTACGCCGTGATGCTCTACACGTGGAGGAGCTGCTCACGAGCCATCCCTCAGGTACTCAAGCCCTTCCCAGGCAGGGATGTTCCCAGAGCTCCTCGCTGGTTTTGTCCTGAGTGTGGATTAGTTTGTAGTGGAGACAGAAGGACAGAGAAAGCAAACAGAGAAAGAAAATTAAAGCAGATGATGCTGAGAACCAGCCATGGGGAGATTTCTGCTGCCGATTGGGTACTTTATATGTGCTGCTGTGCTGCTATTGCCTCCCCTGGCTACACCAGCAGAAGGCTGTGGCTGAGGTGATGGCAAGACAGCACTACACATCATCTGGTTTAGTGTCCTCCCTGTGACATTCGTGCCTCTCTCAGCAGCTTGTGGGGTCCCTGCCCTTTCCCCCTGGCTCCCCTCAGAGCTGCTGTCAGTGCTGTGTGTGATGGGGGAGCAGACAATGCCACGCCAGAGGGTTCAGTTACAGATTCACCAGGTTTGGTCTCGCAGTGACCCCTGTGCTTTGCCGTGGGGCACGTGGATGTGGCCGGAGGGGTCCTGTGCTTGGCCCCCCAGTCTCCCTGCTTGGTCAGGTGCAGCTCCCTGCTACATCAGAGACTGTGGCTTCACAGGTGAAGAACAGAGCCTGCACCTGAATGTGCACCACTCCTCCCTACCCCGACTGCATCCTCATGGCCATTGATGCATGCTGGGATTCTCAGGGCTGTCCTGGGCAGGGCCAGGACTTTGATGATCCATGTGGGTCTCTTCCAACTCAGAATATTCTGTGATTCTGTGGTACTGCCTGACTGCAGTGAGGAACAGCAGGGCAGGGACATTAGATTGCCCACTGCAGAGAGGGCAAGGCTACTTTGGCATCATCCCCCGTGTCAGGCTGGCTGACGTGTCCCCCCGTGCCCTGAGAATCAGCTGCTGGGTTACTGAACGTGCACCAGAGCTGTCAGCCCCCTCACAGCCTTCTGGGAGCAACAGCTGCAGACGGAACCAGAGGAGGACAGCAGGATGCCCTGGGCAGCTGGTGTTTTCCCTGTAAGTTTGATAATGACTCCAAGTAACTGTTTTGGAAGTGAGATGGGTGACAACTGAGTAAGTCCTTAAATTTAGCTTCCCAGGATTCCAGCGACAGTGACTCAGTTCATTGCTGTCAGCCACAGACAAGCCCGGTGATTTTTAAAGGATCCTCAACAGAACCAAAATAATCCCAGCGAGGCTCTAGCAGAGCTGTAACCTGGTGCCTTGTGTGCCTTGCAACACAAAGTCTCAGACAGCTTCATGCTACAACATTCCCACGTTGTGCAGCAAGTCCAGACTCCGTATTGCTTGGGTTCTATGCCAGACAAGTGCATTAGGAGACTTCTATCCCCCAGAGTCAGGATTGTGCCTGGGTAGAAAGCATGGAGACAATTTCAGATCTGAAACAGCCCCTTTTGCTTTCACCTATTGCTTTGAGAACCAGCTCCTTCTCGGGTCTCTCTGTCGTCCTCGGGTGGGGACAGGACTCCCTGTCAAACAAGAAGATGGTGCCACAGTGACCCACAGCTGGGTTAGAAGCTGATGCTGACACGGGTGATTTTCTTTGCAACGCAGGTGAAATGTAATGAACAGCCAAACCGAGTGGAAATTTACGAGAAAACAGTGGAAGTCCTGGAGCCAGAAGTCACCAAGCTTATGAAGTTCATGTATTTTCAGGTAAGTGGTCAAGGAGAGAGGTAAAAATAATCTATTTACTTTGGTGTTAGCATCCTAAGCAGGGCTGGGCTATCCTTGCCTGCCAGGACAGCCCCCAGTAGGTCTCTTCCTTGCAGCCACCTGAGCAGAAGCCTGAGACCCGTGTGAAAGAAAATCTGTGTGTCACTTGCTCAGCCCCAAAATCTTCTATGGAAGTTGGGAAAGAGCACACCTCAGCCCTTCAAGTTCATGGAGACCCAGAGCCCCCTCTCTTTGGAGCTAAGTGTGGCACAGGCTCCTGTTTTTCAGGGATGTTGGCTGATGTGAAGAGCTGATTCTCCATTGCCATGTGGCAATCACAGAGCTGCTGTGGGCTCCCCATCACCACCTGCATTTTAACTGGCTGCAGCTGAGTTTCACAATCTTTTTTAGGTTTTATATCCTGTGAGGTCTTTATGTCCCACCTAAATGCAGCCTGATGTTGCAGAACACCCCACACTCGGGGCAGGGCCAGTTGGAGTGTTCGAGCGCCCTTCTCCCCTCAGGCACTGAGGGTGTTTGTCAGCAGTGATTTTTTAACCATGCTTCAGTGCATGGGGACAGTGGAGAGGGCCCTTGGATCCTCCATTCCCAGCCAAAAACCGTGTTTTTAAAGGAGCTGGTGGTGGGTGGAGGGGGTTCCCATGGTGGTGCATGACCCTGTGTCCCTGCCCCGCAGCGCAAGGCCATCGAGCGGTTCTGCAGCGAGGTGAAGCGCCTGTGCCACGCTGAGAGGAGGAAGGACTTCGTGTCCGAGGCCTATCTCCTCACTCTGGGCAAGTTCATCAACATGTTCGCTGTCCTGGATGAGCTGAAGAACATGAAGTGCAGTGTCAAAAATGATCATTCTGCTTACAAAAGGTGAGAGGGGATGAAGTAGCAGGAATGGGGACAGGACTGGTCTGCAAGGGAGCGCCTTGTCTGACCAGCAGTAGGGCAGGAGGACTCAGGAGGCTGGAGATGGGGTTTCTGTGCTGTCCCAGGCTCCTTCTGTGACTTTAGGCAAATCTCTGAGCCCTGTTGTGTTTCAGTTCCCTATTGGTAAATAGAGTTGTTGTGTAGAAGGGTCTGAGGCTGGGGCATTGCTCCTGCAGGTCAGACAGGGAAGGTAGGTGGTGGCAGTCTCACGATGGCTGAGTGACCCTTGGTGATGTTGGATTTGTCCCTTCCAGAGCTGCCCAGTTCCTGCGGAAGATGGCAGACCCCCAGTCCATCCAGGAGTCCCAGAACCTCTCCATGTTCCTGGCAAACCACAACCGCATCACTCAGGCAGGTCCCTTTTCTCTGAGCCCCTGAACCTTTCCATCAGCAGAGAGAAGCAGTGGTCTTGCTGGGGCTGACAGCACGTCAGACCAGACTGTGGCAGCAGCTGTTGGGTCTTTGCCACTGGCCCTGGTGGTGTTTTGGTCAGGCTGTGTAATTCTAGCAATGTCTCATGTGTCATCCTGGGTGGCTTTGAAGGTCTCTGTGTCAAGACAAAGATGAAGGCCTAAACAGTGTAAGAAAAGCTCTGGGAGGGGGGAGGTTCTGCCAGAACTCCATCTCCTGCAGCTGCATGGGGACTGCAGCTCAGCCCTCATGACCCTCCACACTCCACGGGCTCCATAGCTTTTGGTAGCCAGGTAAAATACTGCACTGAGACAGGAGTCAGACGGTCTGCTCAGAGTCACCCTCCTTTGCATCTCCCTGTCTGATGTTTGGGTGTTGTGATTAGCCTGACGGGAGGTTGTCCTGCAGAGGAAGGTTGTTCCTTCCAGGTGATACCATGAGCTGAGTCTTGTGCTGGTAAACTCAAAAAAAGCAAGCAAGTGAAGTTTGAAGGAACCTCTTATTGTTCTGCTCTTAAATCCTTCAAATGTTTCCTCCCTGGTTTCTGCTGTTCCTCTGCCCATGTGGCTAATTTGGCTTCTGTTGTGTTTTAGTGTCTGCACCAACAACTAGAAGTTATCCCTGGCTATGAGGAGTTGCTGGCTGATATTGTCAACATCTGTGTGGATTACTATGAAAACAAGATGTATCTCACCCCCAGTGAGAAGCACATGCTCTTAAAGGTGAGGCTGGGCCATGCTTGTGGGGCTGGGTGCTTGCATAGTTCCACTGTTGTTTTAGTAAAATGAATTTCACTCCTAGGACAACGTTTCTCCTCATTTTTTTTATTTCTTGCTCCTTTGGGTTCACAGCATCCATTCTCTGCGGAGCCAGTGTCCTGTGCTCACACGAGCTGCTAGGAGCGCTCTGCAGGCAGCAGCAGCAAAGCTGCTTCCCTTCCTCCTCTTCCTGTTCGCCTTCTGATCCCTGCTGCTTTGTGTCCTCTGTTGTAGCACCTCGGTCCTCCCACTCACCTCTTTCTGTAGCTGAATGAGCTGGAGACATGGTCCTGAGTCGGGGATGTCCCACCCCAGTGCTCTGACAGGGCAGCTCTGCCACACAGTGCCATGAGCTGCCTCTGTTCCTGCCCTAACTCGGACCTTCTCCCACCATTTCTCTGCTGTCCTTTCCTGCCTTCTCCCTTATTCCCATATAAAAATCTTCCTTCCTCTCTCCCTGTCCTCTTCCCCATCTCCATCTCTGTTTCCCCACAATCCTTCCCAATGCTGCCAGCAGCTCTGCCTGCCTGGGACTAAGCACATGGTGGATGAGAGCACTGGTGGGTGCCCTACATCCTCCAAGGCTGGAAGGGGTTTTTTTCTGTTGTGCATGGAAGTGCAGGATCATGGGCTTGACCTGTGTAACTGCAGAGGAAAATCACCACCGACTTTGTAACCCAGAATTTTCTTCTTGATGCCCATTCCTAGCAATAATTCCCTGCAGAAGACAGATGCTCCCTGGTTTGTTTTTCTGACTAGAGAGTCCTCAAGATGAACATGCCAAAGTATCTGTTTGTTTGGTGTATTTGTCCTTGCTGTCAGTCAGTTATTGGCAATGATTGCAGTCACTATTACCATGAAAACTTCATTACAGTGGTGTGAGTCAGCTCAGGTTCTTTGAAGGGTAATGTGGGTAGTTTGACTCTCTGTAATGATTTGTACTGAATTAATGGGGAGGAAAAATCAATCCAGGAGAATATTTTAAATTCTTCTCCAGGAGTAAACTTTGGCCTTCGGGTGGAGAAGACTTTTGGGTTGTTGTTGTGTGGGAAGAGGAGGAACAAATAACCAAAGGAAGCATCCTGTGTTTTTGCACAGACAACAGAAGCAATCCACTGTGTGTCCTCTGCCTGACATGTGCATCCTGGCAGATACAGACACGTTTTAAACATTTCCTCATGAGGGTCAGGTGGTAACAGGAACCTGAAATGGTTTTTCCTCGTGCTGAGTGATGGAGAACTGTCTTTGACTTGTGCTGCTGACTTCATGCTAACGAAACCTTGCCTTTCCATCTTCTCCAGGTGATGGGGTTTGGCCTGTATCTCATGGATGGGAATGTCAGCAACATTTACAAGTTGGATGCCAAGAAGAGAATCAACCTTAGCAAAATAGACAAATTCTTCAAGGTCAGTGACCTGTCCGGGTGAGGCTGGTGTTTATTGCAGACCAGTGGATTAGCGCCCTGTACCGTTGCACGTGCTGCTAGCAAAAAACAAACCACAGCAATCATGTACAGGTCAAAAAACCCCAAGGGTTGAGAAAATATCTGGGCCAAAGGCTGAGGAATGGAATTGCTGTGACCGGGCACGGGCACAGAGCTGCGGCAGGGGTGAGGTGAGCAGTGCTGACCCTCAGTGCCTGCAGGGCTGTGGATGGGGAGCAGTGCTGGGACTGGCTCTGCTCCCATGGCACTGGAGCTGGGCAGCCAGTGGGAGCTGTAGCTCTGGCTGCTTCCTGCCAAGGGGCCGAGGATGGGGAGGCTGTTTCATGGATGAGGGAAGGATGTGCCAGGCTGACATCGCTTCTCTCTCTTTGCACATTCCTGAGGCGGGTTTGCAGTCTCTGTGGTTTCAGGCCACCAGCAAACCTGGCTGGTTTGCTGAGGTCTGTGTGGGTGATGGTTCTGCTTCTCTTTCCCTCTGCAAGCTGCTGAGCTGAGGGACAGAGGACAGAGCTGGAGAGCCAACGTGTTATCTGGCAGTTTTATTTCATGTATAAACTGTGCTCCCTGTAGCACAGAAAAAGCTTTTGGAGGAGTTTGTGTCAGCTGGGACTTGGAGGTGCTCAGCGAGATCTTCAAAGGGTCACTCTGTGGTTTGATGAACCGTTTTTGTCTTGTCTGAGATGTGGATTTTGGGGAAAGGCCCATGAAAACTGGATGCTCCCAGTGGCAGGGTGGGAAGCAGCCACACAACCTCCCTCTGCTGAAGCACGTCTGGCCGTGGTCTGATCCAGAGCTGCAGGCCAGGCTGCATTGCCCTGGGACCACTCAGCACAAGAAAGATTTGGGATAACCCTGTTGGTGGAGAGGAGGGCTGAGAGCCCACACAGCACCTCAGAGAAGGTGGTGCCTCCTTTCCGCTGCTTCTGGGCACAGGCTGGGACTGGGAGGCATTTTGGGTTTGGAGCAGGTCAGCTGTAGGAGGTGTGGTGGGATCTGGCAGAAGACAAATGTGTTGGCAGCGAAGAATAATAGCGTAGCAAGAGGACAGCAGAAGAATTTCCCAGATGGAGCAATTAGTTTTCTTTGAGACCTACTGAGCTTGAGCGGTCCTTCCTGGGTCCTTTATTAATCTTTCTCCTGAGATGGAAAGATTAGTTTCTGTGACCAGCATTTGCTCCACGTGAGGGAAAATGAGAAGGTGATGATTTGTGGGAGGGCACAGAGGGCTCCTTCCCCATCACTCTTCCAGCACAGTGGATTCTCCGTGATGCTTCACCCAGAGGTGGGGTGAGGAGCCTGGATGAAGAGGTTGGTTGTGGTGTTGGATAGAGGATGTCTCCCTGCTTATTGCTCCGAGGTTGAGTTTGTGGGTGATGTGCTGGGTCTGTGCAGGGGAGGGAATAGATGAGCCCAGGTTTCATGGAAGGTTGGTGTGCCAGATGCTGCACCCTCTGCTGAGCGGTGGGGACCTATTTACCCCAATTTGCACCATTTCCTGGAGACAGCCCCGAGAGTAGGGGGCCACAAACACCATAACCCCACAGACAGGGCGATAATGAGGAGTTTAAAAACCCTCCTGTCACTGGGGAGACTACTCTGCGAAGGTGATTTATCATGTCAGTCTTCGGAGTCTTCTGGGTTTTCTCTGATTCAGCTTTGCTAATTCAACTAAATCTCTAAATCAGGCCTTCAGTGTAATCTCTAGAGTTTTGTCACCTTGGTGGATTCAGACAGATTTTCTGTTCATTGCAAAGTGCTGTGGGCCATCAGAGACTGAGGTAAAATCCCTTCCACTGCATGGAATAACTTTCTCCTTTCCAGCTTTGTTTCCATTTGCACTTCTCCAGCATCTGCCGTGGTCTCACTTAATCAGTTAAGTACCACTCCAAACTATCAGATCTCCATAAGAAAAGACCAACTTCTCCTTTAATACATCTGCTTATTGCCTTCTGATTAAATTTCTAGTGGATTGCGCAGGAATTTGAGTAGTGAAAATGAACTACCCCCTCATTTAAACCTTTTATGGCAGTGCCAGTGGGAATCCCTGATGACAGCATTACACAGCCTGTGCACAACTCAGCCCGAGAAGAGAAGTGTGTGATAATAGGACAGGGAATTTGCCACCATATTCCCTGAATTTTGGGGCAAGGCTTTTGTAGGTGGGTGAAGTTGAAGCTTCGTATTTTATTGATGTCAGTAGCCCTTGGTTGGATTTTGTTTGCAAGTGGAAGTTTAGTGAAGGAGGACCTGTCTGAACTTGAGGTATCTTCGGAGCACTTAAAATTTTTTTACTGTCCAAAACCTCCTGAGATGTAAAGGGCAAGCAGAGCCACGTTACATTGCATGTGTCTTTCTCTTCATGGAGAAGTTTTAAGACACATCACAAGCAACCACAGTGCTGAGTCCCTGGGGGAAGCTGACACCTTCCTGGGTGTCCAGAATAGCAACATGCTGGCTTTTCATCCCTGTGTTCTCTTGGAGGATTAGGCTGGGGGACAATAAGGCAATTCCTACTCAGGAATACACTTCTCTCTTTTTGTTGTGAAAGAGCTTTTCCTCTGGCTGGTTACAGCACTGAACTGTTCTGGCCATAACCAGCCTGGTAGCAGTGAGCCCAGGGCTCCAGAGCACTCGAAGGGGGTGCTTTCCTCCCACGGAAAGCCTTGTGATCATTTTCTGTCATTTCCTAGGTGTGAAATGACCCTGGGTCCAGGTTTGCACTTTGCTTCAAACAGCCTGACACTTTCCAAAGCTTCAGAGGTGCAGGATGCCTTTTCACCGTCCCTTGTGTTGCGCTGGGGCCAGGCTGTCTCTTTCTCTCTCTCTCTCTGCTGTGTTTCAACCATCTTTTGTTTTCTTTTCCAGCAGCTGCAGGTGGTTCCTTTATTCGGCGATATGCAGATAGAACTGGCCAGATACATTAAGACCAGTGCTCACTATGAGGAGAACAAATCCAAGTGAGTGCCTGCCGTAATGTCTCTTGGCTTCTGTGTGTGTCCTGAGGGCCGTGGGAGCTGCAGCCCCGCGGCGTGTGCGAGGCCTGTGCACGTGTGTGTGTCCCCGTGAGGTGCGAGTCCGGCGTGCCAGCTCTGTGTGCCCGTGTGTACCTCCCTGTCCCTGCATGGGAAGATGTCCTCCCCGGCCCTGGGGGTGCAGCCAGCTCCCAAGCTCCGTGTAGCCATCCCCTGGGAGCAGGCAGGGCTGGGAGGGGGCTGGCAGCGAGGCAGGAGGAAGGAAAGGTGGCTGGTGCATGGATTGGGGCAGCGCCGAGTGCTTGCGAGCTGTGTGAGTGTGAGCAGCGTGTCCCTGCTCTGGGGAGATTTTAATCCACAGATTGCGCCTCGAAGGACAAAATCCTCCAGAGCATGAACACAGCAGTGGATCTCTGCAGTAGCCAGGGTGTCTCCTCTAGCTCAGGCAGGGTTCCTGAAGGACAGCAGGAATGAGGATTGAACCAGAGGCTCAGACGCTCTGGAAATTAATGAACTGGAAACAACTGACTGTGGCACTAACGACTGGATGTGGCACTCAGTGCTCTAGTTTAGTTGACAGGGTGGTGATCAGTCAAAGGTTGGACTCCATGATCTTAGAGGTCTTTTCCAACTTTCATGATTCTGTGATTCTGAATATTGTGAGAGAAGAGCAGAAGTGGGGAGCTCAGGAGCAGCCTGGGCTCATGGGAAGTTTGCTGCTGCTGCCAGATGAATCCACAGACGTTGTTTCAGTCTCAGCAGAGGCCCCACTTGTGTTCGTAGCTTTGCATCACGCTCAGTTATTGCCAGAAGAATCAGTGTTGGGTTTGGATATCCTTGGAATAAGGTTTGCAACCACACGTGAGCAAAGCCTGTCTGAGCTGTGTCCGGCTGCTGTGGCTGGTGGCAGCCAGGCTTTCACCAGGCAGTGGCCTTCCACCTGTGGGACTGTATTTTGTGGAAATCAGGTTTCTCTGGTGTCTGTGAGGAGCAGCTAGGCCGGGCTGTCTCTTCAGCAGGACAGGAACTAACCTGCAGTGTCATTGCTTCTGTTTGCTCGTCCTCTTCCACCCCGGAGGGTCCAGCTTCTCTGCCTGCCAGGAGCAGCCCTCCTCCCCTGCGCTCCCAAAAACTGGTTGAAAAGTGCCCGTTAATTGTTCAGGAGAGATTTGAAAACAACGTGGCAAAACTTCCTGAGCAAAAAGTTTTCAATTAAAATTGAGGGGGGAAAAAAAAAGAGATAAAAATATGGTTCTGTGTAATGTAAATTTAAACAATATTTCTGAAAACTCGATTATAAGTGAAAAATTGTCTGAAGATTTGCACCTTTTTATCCCAAATCATTCAGAAAGCACATTTCAACGAAACATGTGTCAGCAGCATTCCTCATTTTCTCATCTCAAAACCAAGGTAGCTCATGGGCTGTTTTACCTGTGCACAATTTTAATGTCTGTCTTGAAATCTGTCTCACCAGGTCTGTGTGCCGTACCGTACTAACCAGTGTTTCTTCCTCACCCACTTGCTTTCCCAGCGAATTGCATGGGACTCCCAACTCTAACTGTGCCGAGGTGGTTCCGTGTAATCCCCATTTCTTACTAATACTGTTTTTGTCAATTTCTCTCCCTCCTTGTCTCCATGAAAGTGGAATTAATCGGTGTTTTTCCCGCATGGCGCTTTGTTTCTGCACTGTGGAGTAGGTTGTGTGTGGCAGGGAGGGCTGGGGCAGCCCTGGCCATTCCTGCTGACCTGCCGATTGTCCGGTGGGGAGCACGTGGAAACGGGTAAGAGCTGACCAGGGGGACTGGGGGAGGATGGATTTCACAAGGAATGACGTGGCCCAGCATTTCCAGGACCTTCTACCACCACAGATACTGGCAAAAACCGCAGTTAAGCGTAGGGATATGTCTGTATGTCCAAATCAGGGGCAGGTTTCTCACCTTTCTTTTGCATGGCCAGTCTAAATTGGAGAACATGATTATCATAAGATGGACAATTATTTAGGGGGGAAAAAAAGTATAATCTGAACTTTTACATTGTGATGACAGACTAAGACATGAGAATCTCACTGACAGACGTTTGCTTGCACAAAATGTTTTGGTGGAGCCATTGTGGTTCTATATCTGGAGCTAATACATTACAGGGGAAAAGGAGATATTAAATTAAACAGACCTGGTTTGTCCCATCCCTTCATACAACTGTATGAAAAGGAGATATTAAATTAAACAGATCTGGTTAGTCCCATCCCTTCGTACAACTGTGCCTCTGGAAGGGGAGTGCTGCCTTTTTTTGGGATGACATTACGCTGTTACGTGGTACATATGGCTCAATGCAAATGAAAATCTAGCTCAGTTAATCGTATTCTGCTCATCATTTGTACTCAGGGTTGTTCACTGAGCTGGTAGCATGAGCCAGAGCCCAAAATGGTGGGAGGGCTATTTCTGTGCAGTTTTTCTTTGCAGGAGAAGGCAGCATGACCCAGACCTGGAGGGATGACCTCTGAGGGGATGATTATCCTTAGGTTTAACAGAAAGGATGCAAACGATGCAGGTCTTTGAAGTTCATCCTTCCCTGAAAGCTTGTCCCGTGGTGGCCTGGGAAATAGCCGTCTCTGCCCTTGGGTAGGTGAGCCCACATGGACAGCAGCCTTCAGGGTGGATGGAGCAGACACGTTCAGGCTGAAAGGTGAGGCAGGTGTCCCCAGCACGCTGTGTGAGACCACCTCCCAGCGACCCCACACAGCAGAGAGACGACACAGGCTGACACTTGCCCTGAGGGTGGCATGCCTGGAGCACGTTGGAGTGAGGAGAGCAGCTGTCCCCGGGGTCTCTGAGTGGAAGCTTTGTCCTGTCCTTGACACCGTTGCTCTTTTGCCCAGGTGGACGTGCACTCAGAGCAGCATCAGCCCCCAGTACAACATCTGTGAGCAGATGGTGCAGATCCGAGACGACCACATCCGCTTCATCTCGGAGCTCGCCCGCTACAGCAACAGCGAGGTGGGTACAGCTGCACTCACTGCAGCCAGGCTCGTGAGGTGGACAAGCCTGGGAGAGAACCACGTGGCAGGACCATGGTCTGCCACAAATGTAGAGTGAGGGGTGCTGAAGGACATGGGTGGAACAAACCACTCTTGCTGCAGCAATAAAAAATCAAGTTACAAAAGGCTCCTGCAGGTACAAAATCACGTGCACCAGGAGATTACTGCAACAGCTTCTGCTCCTTGACCACAGCTTCGTTAAAATAAGCAGAAAAAAACTGGCAACTAAATGTTTATTATCAGCCAAATGTCAGAACAACGACTTGCAAATAGGGCTTTTCAATTACACAGGCCTATCAGTCAGGGCCTTGAGGAAAGTTCACGAAGGCACCTCTGTTCTTTTCGTTACTGAATGCCAGTGCCCTCTCTGAGACCACTGAGACTGTTCTTTGCACGTGTGATCCTCATCCATCAGTGTCAGTTTAACAAATCATAGCATTCTCAGCCGCTTCTTTTTTGGCATTTGTAAGAACTTATTTGAACTTTTAATCAGTAAAGGACTCTCAAGGATTTCAGTAGTATTAAACCATCAAAAATGAATGAGGAAGTGGAATAAAAACAGTCAGTTATTTGATCTGAGGTGACAGGTCAGACTCATTTTTTGGTAGGAAATAATTTGACTGCCTGTGTTAAAAGGGCCTTGCCTTTTCCTGAGGGACAGTGTATGCTTTACTCAATTCTAGGTTGGTCATAAGGTCAGGAATTCATTTCAGGTGGGATTTGAGAGAGGAATCTGTTGACTGAGTGAAGTCCCTGCAGCAGGTTGCTGATTGTAGGCCTGACATGATGTGGTATCTTCCAGGTGGTCACTGGCTCAGGCCTGGACAGCCAGAAGTCGGATGAGGAGTACAGGGAGCTCTTTGACCTGGCTTTACGGGGGCTGCAGCTGCTGTCCAAGTGGAGTGCCCACGTCATGGAAGTGGTGAGTGCATCCCTGGGATGCATCCCTGCATCACTGAAAGCAGTTTCGGATGAGTCTGGGTCCGGAGCAACTAAAACTGTAATTCAAACGATGATGGAAATTTTTAATTTGCCAAGTTTTGACCACGTCTCAACACAAGTCTGTGGATGTTAAAGGCCTGGTCTGACTGGCAGCCTCACAAATAAAGAAAACCAATATTCAGTGCGGTGAAAATAAAGCCAGGAATGTCAAACCGTAGTGATGCCTAGGGAATGTTTTCCTGGCATATGGCCTAATTCAGTCTTTCTAGCCTATCTTCTTGCTCATTGCAATGTTGACATTGTCTCTTTCCATCTTTTAGTACTCTTGGAAGCTGGTTCATCCCACAGATAAATTCTGTAACAAGGATTGCCCAGGAACAGCCGAAGAGTATGAGAGAGCCACCCGGTACAACTACACCAGTGAGGAGAAGTTTGCCTTTGTGGAGGTAGGTGCCGCCTGCACAAGAGTCAGAGCCAGTCTGTGCTGGTTTCCTGTCCATGTTCCTCAGGCCAGGGGAAGAGGAGGGAAGGGTGTCTCACCAGTTCCTCATCCCTGTGACCCATGTTAAGGGATTAAGGGCTCCCACATCTCTTAATTTGGCCTTTAAATTGCCCTTGGCCAGAGCAGGTTGGTCTTGGAGCCGGCTGACATTGGGTCTGTCGGACATGGGGGAAGCTTCCAGCAGCTTCTCGTGAAAGGCACCCCTGTAGCCCCTGCTACCAAACCCTTGCCACACAAACCCAGAACAGTGGGCTTGCAGAGCAGTGTGGTCTGGAGCAAGAGCAGCAGCTGCATTCAGGAGCTGTGCAAACACGAGAGATCCTCATCCAGTGCCCAGGACACATCAGCTCTCAGCCTGGCTGTCTGTAAACAGTGGGAACAATCCTCTGAGCCTGGCTCTGGGAGGCCCTCACCTTCCTCCTGCCTTACACAGTCCCGGCTGGTTTGGATATTGCCTTGTGGCTTGCTCCACCGTGCTGTTGGACAGGGAAGGCTGTGCCCTGGTGCGGATGCAGGGCTGTGCAAGCTGTACCCACACGTGGGGCATGTGCAGTTTCCTGGGATTGTGTGGTGTTAAAGATACCAAGAGATCAGGAGTGGAAACAAGGGACAGGGGCCATTTGCAAGAAACTGATGTTATAAATGCTTTTCTCAGCTTCTTGTGATCTGTAAAGCAGCTAACACCCAAAAATTAGCTGCCTAATCACCGGGCCTATGTTACTTGAGTAGAATTAATTCAGTCCCAAATTGTCTTAATGCTGGATTTATATAGCTCTTCACACAGTGGAAAAACAGCAAATACATCTGGGTTTAATTTTTGCTTCAGGTGATTGCCATGATCAAAGGCCTGCAAGTGCTGATGGGGCGGATGGAGAGTGTCTTCAACCAGGCCATCCGCAACACCATCTACGCGGCCCTGCAGGACTTTGCCCAGGTGACCCTGAGGGAGCCTCTCCGACAGGCTGTCAGGAAGAAGAAGAACGTTCTGATCAGGTCAGTCTGTCCCTGAATCCAGTGCAAAGCCCATGTATTTATTAGTGCTACACTTTTTAATATGCAAGCGTGTGGCCCTGTGTACGCTCCAGTACACAAGCAGCCAACAGTCCTTGGCCAGCAGCTCCTCCAGAGGTAACTTCTGGGCATCATCCCAGCAGTGACAACTGTGTATGATCCCACCTCAGGTACCTTTCCTCCCATATGTGCACAGCCATAAGTACTTTCCTCTTGAAGTAAAATCAAGCTTAAGCACTGGTTTCCCTCTTCCCCCCCTCTCCAGTGTCCTTCAGGCAATTCGGAAGACAATCTGTGACTGGGAGGGAGGTCGAGAGCCTCCAAATGATCCTTGCCTGAGAGGTGAGAAGGATCCTAAAGGTGGATTTGATATTAAAGTCCCACGACGAGCAGTAGGACCATCAAGCACGCAGGTATGTGAATGTCTGTCTCCTGTGTGGGGAATTAATGGTCTTAGAGCCATGTAGGAGTCTCCCACCCTGTGGATTAGCAGCTCTTTCTGTGGTCTGTTCCACAAAGTCTTCATACTGTTGTGTGTTAAATGTTGCTTTGGTGCCTAATTTGTTTTATAATTCCCAAAGTCTCCCATTTTAAAGGTTGGATTATCTCTAACTCTGAAGGACAGTGGCTTATGTGTGCAGAGTGGTCGCCACCTGGGAGAAGTGGTGTTTTTTATTTCAGAACACCAAGGCTGTGTGTGATGGTCGCTGGAGAGTGGTAACTGCGTGTCACCTTTTTTCCAAAGCTTTACATGGTGCGGACCATGCTGGAGTCACTCATAGCAGACAAGAGTGGCTCAAAGAAGACTCTGAGGAGCAGCTTGGATGGGCCGATAGTCTTGGCCATTGAGGAGTTCCACAAGCAGTCCTTCTTCTTCACCCACCTTCTCAACATCAGTGGTGAGATGATGGCAGGGGGAGGCTTGAACCCGGCTGCTGCATGCTCAGAAAGGCAAAGGCAGATCAGCTTTGCTCCTCGTTTTCCTTGATTTTTCCAAATGCCCTACTTCTGCCTGGTTTGGGCATGTTTCTATGTGGTAGTCATTATGTGAACAGGACTGAGTCAGCAAGAGCAAATAGCTGCAGGTGGTAGTTTATTTTCTAGGACTGGACTTTTCTTTCTGTCCCAGACAAACTGAGCCACTGGCCACAGAAAAAGTCTTCCAGAATAACTCTGAGCCATTTCAAGTGTTCTTCCTGGCCCTCTAGAGCGAAGGGGGTGATCCCTTCCTTCTTCTTGCATTACCAAGTGCTCACACAGCATGGACATGGTCTGGGTTTAAAACCAGAGACATCCTAGAAAAATGTTCCATACCCAAAAGCCAGGCTGCAGCAGCTGCCTCCTGTGCCATGCCCTCACTGCCATCCCCAGGGGAGTAACGTGGGGGTAACGTGGATCTCCTCTGCGTTCCAGAAGCTCTGCAGCAGTGCTGCGACCTGTCCCAGCTCTGGTTCCGGGAATTCTTCTTGGAGCTGACCATGGGCCGCCGCATCCAGTTCCCCATCGAGATGTCCATGCCCTGGATCCTCACGGACCATATTTTGGAAACCAAAGAACCCTCCATGATGGAGTAAGAGCTGATGGGCTCCGTTGGGACTGTGCACGTGCTGGGGTTTGGGATTTTGTTCAGGAAGGAGGGTAGGCTGGTGCTGAGCAATCTTTTGGACGTGGGAGGTAAATAGATGTTCCTTGATCTGCTGTCACATGGATGGTACCGTGTGAACACCTCGTTAGCAGACACAGGGGTGACTTCCTGGCACTGGCACTTATTTATGTGTCATAAACAGCAGTTGGCAACTGTTGGGATGTGGGCAGGACACGATGGCACTGTCACCTGCGCACAGCGCTGAGACAGATGTGTCACCAAAGGGGGTGGGCCGAGGCTAAGCCACCTCAACACACTTTTTTTTTATGTGTGATAAATGATGAAAGGAATTGCTGTTGTGCAAGTGTAATTATGTTCATAATGTCTTCCCTGTTAGGAAAACTTGGTTTTCTGTTGTATGGCCATTGTGAGAGCACTCTCTGGAGTGAGGGCAGGGTGAAAGAATTATTAAGGGCAGAGAAGAAGCAAGTGTTGATTGAACAACTCATAATTAGCTCACTTCCAGGTCAGTGGTAGCTGCTTCCTGCAGGTCCCAAGGAGCAAAAGGGACTAGTTCAGGGGCTGCAGGGAGTGGCAGTGATAGGCATGAAATCAGAGAAAAGCCATTTCTTTGCATCAGGCAGGGCACATGCACTGGCTGCAGTTTATGGTGATAAGCTCCAAAGTTAATTTTAGATGTGGTCTCTGTTCTTGTCCTCAGGTATGTGCTGTACCCCCTGGACCTGTACAATGACAGCGCATACTACGCTTTGACCAAGTTCAAAAAGCAGTTCCTGTACGATGAAATTGAAGCTGAAGTAAGTTCTCTGCATCTTTATAAAGCTCACTGGGGTCACACTGCCCTGTTTGACCCAGCAGTTCATTATAGGCACCTCCTGAAAGAAATACCACATCAGACTAAGATTTCAAAAAGATCAGCATTTCCAGAGACCCTTCAGGCTCTCCTGATCAAGGGCTTCATCTTAGCTGTATCCATAGGGAACCATGGAAGCCAAAAGCTGTCAAACACTGGGGACTCCTGAGCAGAGGGTTTGAGACATCAGAGGAAAACGAGAAATTCCCTGAGAGGGAAGGATGATTGAGGGTGGGGGACCAGGACCTGTAAGAACGTGCAGAAACTATAAAGGGAGAAATGTAACTGCAGTTTTCTGCTTACCTTTAGCACTGTGAGAACTGCAGTGTGGTTTCTAGATAGTGTGACCTTTAATACATGTTTGTTTTAAATGAGAGACCTGTGCTGGGTTGTATTGATCTTGCATGCATAGGAAGGAGCTGTTCTGTGCTGGTGACACCCTCACCAAGTCTTGTTTTTTCTCCCCCAGGTGAACTTGTGCTTTGATCAATTTGTGTACAAGCTGGCAGATCAGATCTTTGCCTATTATAAAGCAATGGCTGGCAGGTAGGAGAACCTGACTGCTGATGGTGACTGATGATATCGCTGCATCCAAATTGCTGTTAACCAAAAGGTTTCCCTCAGGGAGCAGCCAGTGTAAGCAGACAAAGCATAGATCATCCCTGTCCCCCAGAGCCGGCTGTCCACGTCAGACCGGTGTAGATGGGGAAAATTAATTAAGGAGATGCAGTTAAAAGTGAAAAAATAATAATTGGCATCCTAAGTAGCTGTCGGAGTACAGTTTGTGACAACAGCAGAAAAGCAAACTGAGCTTATTACAGACATGTCCTTGCTTGACTTCTGTTTGTGTACCAGGCAAAGGACTGGAAGCCTCCCATCTCTACAGTAAAGCAGCAGGACTTGTTCTCCCTTTGGGGAGATAGAACCTTTGTGGCATTTCCCCCTTACCAGTTTAAAGAACATGGATGAACTCTTGTGAGAGTCTTCTTCTCAAAGGTGGCCCCAAAGGTGAACCAAGTCTTCCATGTGACTGCAAGTTTTGTCTCTAGGTCACATGTGGCCTTGGAGAAGGAGGGCAATCACCATCACCAACCAAATGTTCCCACAGCAGATCTTCAAGGAGGGAGCACACTGGGGGAACCACCCGGTACCTGGCACTGATACCTTTCAGCACATTTTCTTTATCTTTTTGAATGTTTTAACCATAAAAGACAAGCATGGCAGTCCCTAGATAACAACCACTGCTCTGTGATTTAGCATGCAGAAATTTCTTGGCATTCAGAGCCAAGATTAAAAGAAGGACGAAAACAACTCTGGAAAGATGCACAGAGAAGCTGATAGTGCATGTTTCTATTTTCCTGACACTGCTTCCCTTTTTCAGTGTTTTACTGGACAAGCGTTTCCGGGCCGAATGTAAGAATTACGGGGTGATCATTCCATACCCACCATCCAACCGCTACGAAACGCTGCTCAAGCAGAGGCATGTCCAGGTACAGTGCAAGCAGCAGGCTCCAGTACTCATCACTCCTGGTCTGTTACCCTTTTGGTGGTGGTGGGCATCCTAGTTGAGATTGGCTCTGGATTGAGAAGGGTCAAATCTGTTTCTGACACAAAAATGAGTTGTGCTCCACATTTCTCTCATTCCCTCTTAAGTAATCTAAACTCAGCCGAGGCATTTGCACCACCACTTTCACATTTCAGCGGACTTGGAGGTTTGGTTTTAATTTGTGTGTTGACTAAATACTAAAATACCTTTTCCCCATCGGTATATAACATGCAAGTCTCTTCTTTTGCCAGCTGCTGGGCAGATCGATCGACCTGAACAGGCTCATTACCCAGCGCATCTCTGCAGCCATGTACAAATCGTTAGACCAGGCCATCAGCCGCTTCGAGAGCGAGGACCTGACATCCATCGTGGTAAGAACTTTTATTGACTCTGAGTATGAGCAGGGAGAATAATACACTGCTGTGGATACACAGTCAACTGTCTCTTGTTTTGAGTCCCCCTGCAGTAGGTTTCAGCCAGTCTTGTATCTTCCTTTATGCTGCTGAGTCTTTACTATTTCGATTTATGCAGCTTTAATTGCATTATTATCAGACCATTAAGTATCTGTGCAAATCATAAGGTGACAGTCAGCAGTTAGAGTTTGCAGAGCTCGTATAAAAGAGTCCTGTAAACTGGGAGAAGGAAATCTGGGCTTTGATTCCCTGTTGGATGAAGGTGGCTGCGACACTGTTCGTGTGTGTACAGGATTTGCTATCTTTGATATGTTACCAGGAGCATCAGAGTCAAGTAGTGTAAAATTTCCAGTTTCCACCTTCAGAGGATTCTGAGGTGAAAGCCAGCCAGTGCTCAGTGGGGAACAAATTAATTTTGCTTCCATGCTGGTTCTCAAAATACTGGACCAGGACCCCCTTGAGTGGAAGTGCAATTGGCCTTGGCCACTGAGTTAAATTGATGTCTTCAGTTCTGCGTGCGTGTGGATATAAAACCATTCCCCTGGCAATTAAATCAGCCGTTTCTGTTGTAATACGTTGCATTTTCTGCTGCTTTATGTGCTGCAGGAGCTGGAGTGGCTCTTGGAAATCAATCGCCTGACTCACAGGCTGCTGTGCAAGCACATGACTCTGGACAGCTTCGATGCCATGTTCCGCGAGGCCAACCACAACGTGTCCGCGCCCTATGGGCGCATCACCCTCCACGTCTTCTGGGAGCTCAACTTCGACTTCCTGCCCAACTACTGCTACAACGGATCCACCAACAGGTGAGGAGGGAAACCAAAGCCGTCTGGAGACCCTGCCTTTCTTTCCAGAATGTCAAACCTGCCACATAAAATTCAAAAGCGTTGTGGTAATGTTTGTCCTCCCTGTGGGATTCAAGTTGCTCTTAAAATGAAGTTGGAACCCACAATCTCCCCTTGGTCTTGAAAATGTTAGTAACAAATTAAAGCAGCGGTTAGATAGTGATTGAAGTGGCTGAGGGATGGTTTACTCAGCAGCAGAGCTCTGGTAGCTGCTCAGATATCACTTTCTTGCCTGCCAAAAATGAGGAGAAACCTCACTTTTGGTGGGTTTTGCACCACCCAACAGATTGTGGCAGGATTTTGCATTCCAGGAGTTGATGTAGCTCAGGTGATGAATTCTAACTAGCCCACAACTGCAGGTCATCCCAGACCGTGCCCTGTGTGTGCTCAGTTAACCAGGCTCTGACCACATCCCCCCCATCTCCCGTGCTCGCTGCAGGTTTGTGAGGACAGCGATCCCGTTCACACAGGAGCCCCAGCGGGACAAGCCAGCCAACGTCCAGCCCTATTACCTCTACGGGTCCAAGGTCAGTAAATGAGCCACAACAGCCAGCAGGGGTGGATGTTGAAAATATTTATTTAGGGAGAGAAAGAAATGCAAGGACTGGTTCATTAACAGAGTGGTGAGTGCGAATGTGCAGGGTCACATTGCTGTGTGCAACCAAAAGGCCATGCAAGAAGCAGATTCTGTGTGGTGATGCTGTTGCTTTTCCATATTCTTCTCCAGAAAATGCCCATGTTAAGGGATGTCAGTGCTGCTCTGTGCTTGGTGTTGGCACTGAGACTGACATCCATCTAAATGCACAGCGAAGTGAGCAAGTTGGTGCTCTGATGCAGTGATGCTCCCCGAGGAAGGTACCGCTTCAGGAATCCCATTTTTTGTTCAAAAAGGGAATTACTAAAATACTTCTGTGTGCACTACTTAATACTGACAAAAAGCTCTTTTCTCAGGCTGCAATGACTATACAGGCATTACGAGGGCTTGGGGTGTGATGCTAGTGGAGGGACACTCAAGTGTGAAACTGCTTGAGTGGAGTTTATTTCTTGTGCACACTGATTGATGACTCTGAAGTGAACCTACAGCACTGATGCACATGAGCTAATGACACTACAGTCTGCCAAGCCTGGCTGTTCCCAGAGAGCTTACTTGGTTTCTTTTTTAAAAATCCTCAGCAAATGAGAATATTTTTGTCACTTGACAAAAATCTTTCTCCGTGTGACTCATGTTTTACCCTAGGACAGACAGCTGCCATGGACAGACAGACAGTCCTCTTGGCAAGAGCTGGGAAAGAGCAGGACAAATCAAACCTCTAAGCAAGATTTTGTTTTCTTTTGCTCTCATTGGAGGCCGTGCTGTGGCAAGATGGCCCTTTTATCATCGCTGTTTTTATAGGAAAAAAAGCAGTGAGGGGAGTTATACGGGCTCTCCTTCATGAAACTGGAGCTCCTCATTAGCACAGTGGTCATGGGCACTTCCAGGAGCTCCTCTCTCAGTCCCTCCCTCAGTGGCTCCTCTGGTGAGCTGCTTCCTTCAACCACTTCTTCAGGGCTGGTGTGGGGGTGCTTCGGCCTCGCAGCCCGGTGGCACCGCGCAGACCAGAACTGCAGGCAGCCGTAGGCCAGGAGGGCGAGGAAGCAGAGGAGCAGGAGGCTGCTCACCATCCACATGGACGTGGTGGGTTCGTGCTTGGAGCCGCCGAAAACCAGGGGGATTTTGTCCAGAGTGTGGAAGGTGGTGCAGTGGTTGCTGGAGGGGTAGGAGTTCTTGCACGTGATGCAGAGGACGTAGATGGTGGACGGCGTGAGGCGGTGGAGCACCAGGGAGCTGAGGGGGTGCGGAACTCGCTCCTCGCGGTGGAAGTTCTGCCGCAGGTAACCGGCGAAGACGCTGTTCCAGTTGGGGCGGTACATGACGTGGTAGTAGTTCTCTGGGCAGGGGCTGCTCATGGCCCAGGACACGGTGGCACTGGTGTAAGTGATGTTGTGCACCTCGATGTTCATCGTGCCCCTGAAACCAGATGCAGGGAGAGGCTCAGTTTTCTGATTCGTGTCAAGGCTCAAAGGCCACTGACATCGGTGAAGTCTTTCCACTGACTTTTACTCTCCCTTAGATTGGATTCAAGACTATCCTGGCTCACTTAGGTTACATGCTAGAATTACAAAAGACAAATCCTGCTTTTGCCCAGATCTCCTGTATCACTCTGCTTCATAACAAAAACATCCAGTTGGAGCACAGTGTGTACTTTTTGCTCCAGTTATATTTTTTTTTAAATCTCTCTGACTGGTTGTCCGTGTCGGAAGCTTTTTTAGCTTTTTGTTTCCCACAACATAGAAAGGATACTGCAAGTGTGATTAACGTAAAGTGATCATTAAACTAGCTCCAGCTTGACTTGTGAAGCTGCCAATCAATAAATATTTTGATTTTATGCCTAAATGCCATTTAGAAAGCTCCATAATGGCTAAATCACTGTTTTAGGTTGTTGCTGCATTTTCTGTACCTTCTTGCTTAACAGAGTATAAACTCTTTCTGTTCCTGCAGCATCTCACACTGCAATATCAGGAGTTTAAATGTGAAATCTGTAGGTTGGTGAAAGATAAAATCAGTGCCTTTAGGGAAACACAAATATATGAACAATAAGAACAAAGACAGAAAAAAGACACTGCCCCCCTAACAAATTTAAACTGATTTAAGCGAGACCCAGTGAACAGTAGATTTTGATCCCTGATGGTGCAATGTCCAGTAGTTTTTTAATACTTCCTGAGCTGTGTGGCTGTTTAGCAACAGCCACAAATTACTTGAGCACATCACTCCTTCAGATCCCCAAAGTGCTCCCTGAGCCTCGCTGCAGGGTTCTCTCTCCCAGCCAGCCGAGTGCTCAGAGCAGCACCTCCGTTCAGTCGAGCTGGTTTAGTTTTTCCTTTTTCCTCTCTCTCTAACAATAACTAACTTTCCTTTAATTCCCTCAAGAATAAGCTCATCTTAATGACTGCTTACATGAGGCTGCTCGTGCGCATAGCTGAGCCCTCCCAGAGCCAGCACTTACCTCCCGCCAGGTCTGCGGTGGCCCCGTCGCGGTGGCTGTGGTGGCAGAGTGGCCACAGGCAGTGCCTTGCCAGCACTCACCTCCCTTCTGTCTCTGCTAAATCCCTTCCCCGTGCGCTCCCTCGTTTATACCCAGCTCAGGCTCCGTCATCTCGCACCATGGCAACCAATAGGAAAGGATGGGCAGGCATCTTCGAGTGATTTGGGAATGTTATCCCTAAAAGCTTCTGCCTGGGAGAAGTATGTGTTTCCAAGGCAGAAAAAACAAGCCAGGTAGGTTTTTTTTGGTGGCTTATTTGGGTTTTCATTTTTTTTCCCCTATCCACAGTCTTCTAGCAAGACCAGAACTGAGCCCCAGCAGGGTGTGGGGTTACGGACACGCTGGCACATGGTGTGAAATCTGGGATCCTGGCCTGTGGTACCCACTGACTCAGGGACTTTGTCCTTAATTCTGTCATTTCTTGCACACTTAAACTATTGATTTAAGTTGAAGCCATAAGCAGTATGTTTTGATCCCCAGTAGTGCAGGAATTTCCAGTAGCCTTTTAATATTTTCTAAACTGTGTGACGGGAGTAGGGATTGAGTTTTCAAAGACCTCGACCTCCTGCTGAACTACATGGGGTTAAGACAAGCTCTTCTTTGAATGCCCCTGACTTACAGGCAACGTGAGGATGTCCCCTGTCAGTCTGGTGAGAGGGCAGGAGGGAGAGGCAAAGCCAGTGCCTGTGGTGTTCAGGGGAGCAGCTCGAGCCTGTGGCCAGGAGGGGACAGAGGGGCCTGGTAAGGAGAGGCTCTGAACAAGTGACTTGATGCTCTCTAAAGCCAAAATGTGCTCGAGAGGAACTTTCCCAGAAATGTTGGTGCTGAGTCTGGAGTTACTCATTCCACTTTGTAAGACACTCTCAGCTGTTGCACTGAAATTAGGTTGGCTGGGAGCCCTGACTTGTCTTGGGCTGTGTGCAAGTCCATTTTTTTGTCTCTGAGTATATTCCTCTTTCATTAGCTCTTCATTTTTCCAAGGGAATTCTGTTACAGTCAGTGCTACCTATTATCTCTCTCTGTTCAATTTTATCAGATAAAACTCCCCCTGCCTTTCCTCAGGTGAGCTCAGACAGGTCTGAGTGATGGCCAACAACAAGGTCAAAGACATGGAAGTAGAACTGGGGTTTGATTTGCTTCATTTGTTGCTAAATCTTCTCCAGAGCGTCCCTGGTAACCTCCTGAGCTCCTAAAGCAATGCTGGGACCTTCCCCACGTGCTCAGGCTGTCCCTGAGACCTGAGTGCAGGCTGGGCTCTGAGGGACACTGGGAGCTCTGTCCCATGCTGCAAATCCCAGCCTCCCATCCCCAAAACCTGCCCATTTGGCCCCAAACCAAAGGGGAGGCAAACCTCCCCAGTGTCTCCAGCAGCTGCTGCTCCCAGGAAGCGTCAGGGTCAGGCTTTTGCTTTGGTTCTCTGTGGGGTCAGAAGCGGCCGCCCAGCTTGGGGGAGTGAGCTGCGCTGTGCTCTGCAGCCAGCTTGTGCCTTCAGCTGCCTTGTCTTAAAATACCCACTGGTGTCATTTTTTACATCCTACAGTCTTTACCCCAAGCTGTGTATCTCACCCTTAAATGGAGTTATATTTTTAATTGCTGGCAGAGCATTATTATTAGACGCAAGCCTGCTGTTCGTGCGCTGTGTGGCTCTGCAGAGAGCTCCGTGAACCTACAGACAGGCAGGGGTGAATCATCCTGCTCATCTGCAGCCAATGCACATCCTAAAATGTGTCTTCTCCCAATCAGGCTAATTGCTGAGACCCCCAGTCGAGGGAGAAGCTGGCTGGGAGCTGCTCTCCAGCCCCGTTATCCCGCTGAGGAGCGAGGGAGTGCTGCGAGGTGGGGGCTGTGCAGCAGCACCAGCTGCTGGCTGCCTGTACAGCCACATATCAGCCCTGTTGTGAGAAAAACCTGAGCAGCTGCACCACAACTGGTACCAGCGGTGGTAGCCCATCTCAGGGGACTGAGGCACATGCACAGACAGAAGTCCCCTGGCCATGGAGTAGCAAAGAGGCCTCCAGAAATGAATGTGGACTCATGATCCCACTGAAATACGGATTTTTTATTCCCCTAAGCCAGGATGAGTCCCAGTGTGCCAGGCCTGGGGAAATAACAGGGTAAAGGAGCCTACAGGGAGGTGTGGAAGGAAGGTGCAAGGAGCCATCTCTGGGCCACTTGGATCACCCCTGCAGCACTCGCTTTCTGGGGGCACCCGGGGCTGGGACAGCGCTTTGCAAAAGTTAAAGCAGCAAAAGCTGTGGGAGTAGGGATGGGCTGGGGCCCTGGAGCACTGGCTTCCCTCTGGGATGGTCCTGTTGGCCATTTGGCAAATGTTCCAAGCTGGGCGTTACTGGTGTTACTGGACACTCTTTTCAAAAAAACACATTGCAGCTTTTCAAATGTATCAGGGTGCATAACCAGTGGCTTTGGGTCTGTCTCTACCAGATTTTTAAAGACTTGGTTATCTGAGGATGCAGACAGAAGCCTAAGCAGGGTGCTCCGCTCTCTTAAGAGCTGGTATCCAAGGAGCTTTGAAAGTAGGCTTCTTTCTGCCTAAATAATTCTTAACTCTGACACATACTCAGGGACCTTTTTTTTTTTAAGTTTTGATGGGAGAGAAAGTTCTTGCTCATTGTGAATGAGCCTCCAAGGCAGTCTTTCTGTACTTAATAGTATTACAGGGCTATTTTCACCTACCAGGAACAGGAGGTGAAATTACTTTTCACAGAAAATAAGGGACTTTTTAGCTGTGCCTTATTTCTGCTAGTTCAAAGAGTACTTAGGAATTACAGCAGGTAACAACTTGCTGGGCCAGATCTGTGGGGCTGTGACAAGATGAGGGACAATTAATTGATTAAAGTAACTGACAAGTCTGTGAAAGCGTGGTCAGTACACTGGTGAAATTCTATAGCTGAGAGCAAAAAGAAAATACTTTTCCAATTTTTAGCAAATGACTTTGTAACCCATTAGTAGCTCAGGTGAAGTGTTAAAAGTAAATCTTTTGGAGTCAGGAGTGGAGGACGACTGGAGCCTCCAGCTGGAGGTATTGCAGCAGTGGTGGAGCAAAGACAACATTTTGCTCTGTTCTGCTACTCCAGCCCTTGCTCCCTTGCACCCAAACCTCCTCAGTGCCTTCATCCCACCACTCCCTTGGCTCCATTATTGGCAGGAAAGGGGATCCCTATAGAGTGGAGTCTGCAATATCCACAGAGAGGCATTTGGGATTCAGTCCAGTTGATTTCCTTATCTTTGTTTTGTCTTTTGGTAAGCATGAGCCCAGGGTTAATTTGTGTTTTGCTGGCACTACGTGCCAGGATCTTTTCCAGGATGGATTTTTTGCTGCTCACTGAGGCTGCAGCTGGAGATGTCATGGGGGGGAGGGTGCAGCCCCTCTGCTGGGGTGGGTCGTGATGCCAACGCTTCCATTGCAGAGCCCTCTCTGAGCATGTGGTGTCTCAGCTAAATCTGATTCTCAGTACTTCTTCTCTGCAGAACACACAAGTGAATTAATTCCCCCTGCTTTTCTTTGCCTCAGACCAAATGGATCCTGTAAATGTTCCAGTGATGAAACATTGCAGCAATTTCCATGTTTCCAAGATGACACTGATAGAGTACATTCCTGGAAATCACTTTCTGTTCTCTGCTGCTAAGAATTTTTGGGGGCAATGTCCTGGGCACTATTCTCCCTAGACCAGTGTCAGATTCTTACCCTTGTCACAGACCCATGGGATGTCTCTTAAGTAGAGGCTGATGTAAAGCTTTGCAGGATGCAGAAAGGATCTTTCCTGTGCCTCTTCCATCTGCCCTTAAACTCACTTGCTGCAGTTCTTAATAAGCCTCATTTAAAGCAAGTGCCCACAGGGAAAAAAAAATCTGTCTGCTTAAATGTATATAAAGCTTTTCATTTTAGTAGGGGACAATTTGGTTTTGAAGAGGCAAAGGGCCACTGAACTGAAATACTCGATTGGGAGTGTATGGGAGAGTAAATTACCTTGGAAATGAAAGTGGTGTAGCTACATAGGAGGATAATAAAACCTTGTGACATGACAGTGTTGAGAGTTAGAATACATCTGACTACATAGGGAGAAAAGCAATCTCCTCTGCTGCAAGAAGGAGAAGTGGGAATTGCCACTGGTATTATTATTTCTCCTCCTTCTCCTTAAAAATTATTTGAAATGATGGAACATAATCCTGTGATAAGAGAATTACAGGTCTGGTGGATGGCCCTGTCTGAATGTCACTGTTCCAATTTCCCAGCCCCTCAATATCGCCTACAGCCACATCTACAGCTCCTACCGCAATTTCGTGGGGCCACCTCATTTCAAGACCATCTGTCGGCTCCTGGGCTACCAAGGCATCGCCGTGGTCATGGAAGAGCTGCTGAAGATCGTCAAGAGCCTGGTAATTCTGAGCCTGACCCTGGTGATGGAGAAACCCCCGAGCCTGGATAGGTACAGGCAGGGCAGTGAGTGTGGGCTTTGGGATCAGGGTGTTCTCATCAGGGCACCTTCGTGTCCCTTGATCCACGCTGGAACACTTGCAGCCATGGGCTGATTTTCACTGATGAGGAACCCCACTGATTCCTGTGGGATGATGGAGTGTTTCCAGCAGGATCAGACAGCATCCAGCACAAAGACAAAGATTTTACGGTTGACTAAATAGAATTTAGTGCATTATCTCATACAACGTGTCCACAGGGTGCAAGTGTGTAACTCCAAATGACAGCAGGGGCTTTAAACTAAGCAATGTGCTCTGCTCTAATCCATTTATGTCCAAAATTCAGATCTGCAGAAACTTCTTCTACATGAACATGAATTCTTTATTAAACTCTTGAGTATCCAGTGATCATTCCTCAGGTGGAAGGAGCATTTCCTGTGCTAGGGAGTGACTCCTTTGGCAGCTCTGGTGAAATGCTTTTTGGGTTAGATGCACAAGTCCAGCTGCAGCTAAGACTGAGCCTTGTTTTGGATTTCAGCTGCAAACAATGCAAACACAGCAAGCTGTGTTTTGAAGTCAAAAATCCATGCAGCTGTGATTTATTCTTTGGGAGGAAACTCTAAAAGCACTCAACTCTATACACTTGGGCTGAATTTAATATTTGAGTGAAATCCAAATTAAGCAAGTTCTTCCCGGACTCCGGCTGAAGTTTCATCCTGTGCTGTCAGATGTGGACCCATCCACAACCAGCCTCTTTCAAAACCAGTGCCAGGAGACCTGGCATTCCAGTTTAACCTCCCTCTGTCTCCAACAGCTCCAAGGCACCATCCTGCAGTATGTGAAGACTCTGATTGAAGTAATGCCCAAGATCTGCCGCTTGCCAAGACATGAATATGGCTCTCCAGGTGGGTGCTGCAGATGGATCCTTGAGCAGGAGCTCTGCCACGTGTTGGTGCAGCATTTCCTCAGGCCCACACTCATGGTTAATCCAGGTTGGGCACCTGTCCTGCCAGTGCCACTTGCAGCCAGGTTTGCTGGGACACTTCCAGCTGCTTTGCTGTTGACACAGGAACATGGATAGGAAACCTTCCCAGGAAATCTCCTGTTGGAAATTTCCTTTTGAACACATAGATGGCTGATAAGGGAATGTCTTCTGGTAGCCTCTCATGTTTTCAGGATTTTGTAAGCTTTTGGTATTGTGGGTTCACTGGTATTTTATAAATGCTCTACTTAGCTGGTGAAGAGATTTTTTGCAGCATGGCTGCAGTCAGAAACTCTGGCTGCTGTACCTGAGCCAGCACCAAGTCATCCATCACAGTCTGGAACCTCCTTCCTCCTCTGATGAGGAAATCCAGGGAATTTATTACTTACTCCCTATTTCCCAAGGCTTACTGCAAGCAGGATAAGACACTGCGTGTTAATTCTTCCAAATTCCAAACTCAGTGTATCCATTTAGCAGTTGCAATTCATGATTAAGGAAATACCAGACACTAATTATCTTTTTATCCAAGGTAATTGGAAGCGATTCCAGTCTCTTTCTGACTGTCCTTCCTTCTCTTTTAAGGAATCCTGGAGTTTTTCCACCATCAGCTGAAGGACATCATTGAGTATGCAGAGCTGAAGACCGACGTGTTCCAGAGCCTCAGAGAAGTGGGCAATGCCATTCTCTTCTGCCTCCTTATCGAGCAGGCTTTGGTAAGGCAAAACCCCCACACCAACATCGTACCTGAAATTTCCAGCTCAAGAGTAGAAGTGGAAGTGGGTTCTCCAGCAGAAGAGTTTGGGAAATGTTACTTTCCAGCTTCTCATGTTCTCAGGGTCTCTCTGGGGCTGTGTTATTGGAGTCTCTGGGCATGTCCATGGGGATGGTGTGCGTTGGCACTTGGTCAGGCCTCTGGGATGGCTGAATACTGGAAGATCCAGATTTCATTCTTGGACCCAAAGCTGCCCCTTCTTTGTCCTGCTTAGAAATAAAACCAACTGGAGTTAACTTCTAGATTGTAAGCTCTCTGGGGCAGGGATCAATACTTTTTTATACACATATTTGTACAGTGAGAAGTAGATTTGATCCCTCTGCTCTTTTGGGGTGCCAGTGCAACGGAAACAACCTGATTGATTGCAATGGTGAAGTGGATAAAGCAATCCAACAGGAAGGAAATCTGCCGATGACATATGTCCTATGACATCTTCACTGAAAATTTGGCTGGAGTAACAACGTGGTATTGCCCCCTGCACAGGAGTTTTACATGGGCACAAGTCTCTCAGTCTCTCAGCTCATGTGATGCCCTTTCTGGTGTGGGGCAAAGGCTGTGGCTGAGTGCCACTCATCTTCTTAGCTTCTAGTTTTTCACATAACAAGTTTATCAAACAATGAATTTATCTCATAAGTTGCCCCAGAGCCAACTGAGGAGTGCTCAACAACACAATTGTACATTAAATGTGCATGCTGTGTCATAATGGTTTGGGCAGGGTTGTTTCAGTTTTTCCAGAAGTATTTCAAAATTACCTCCCTAGCATAAGACAGGATTTCCAAGCAAAACCAGAAGTTTTGTTCAGAGCAAAGCCATAAGAAAGTTCAAAGATTCCAAGTTTTATCTGGCCACAGAGCGCAGAGAAAACTAAAAGTCTCTGCATGTCCTCAAAATGGATATTTCTGCCCTTGCCTTTGCATTTTAACTCCAGATCTAGAGGCTTTTAATTCTTGGTATAGTGTACCGAACACATTCAATGAGCAGTGTTGCATAAGATGAAGAAAACAAGAGATGCGTATCACCCAGCAGCTTGGCTTTCATGGAAATTTATAGAATGACCAGAGTTGCCAACTCTATTCTGGCAGTTTCTGTTTCTTTTTGTGCCTTTGTCACTGCTTTCTGCTGTTCTCAGTGTTGGGTTTTCTGCTGGATGTACTTTATTTGCTGTTCCTGTCACGCCTTTAAAGGGACACTCAAGGGACATGGTGGTTTCTTCAGAAATCCATCATTTCAGTGCAAAAATGTTCCTTCAGTCCCAGGAACTGTACATCAGCAGTGTACTGGCATTTTAGAAGAGCAGAAAATAAAGACGGTGGGATTTGAGGATCTCTTAAGGAAGGCTGCCCATCAAAGTCCACATCTGCCTACTTCCTATGCCAGACAGTCTCTCCCTCTCTGATCCCCTGTTTTTCCCCTCAGCAATAGACTCAGAATACAAAGCCATTTTGCATGCAGTGGGCACTGGTTCCCACTTGCTGGAGGATGTCAGATGCACAGAGCCATCACAGAACAAGATTTTCCCTCTAATGGAGCTCTTGTGCAGCAGGAGGAATTGCTTTTATACTGCAATTACCTTCAGAGCTGTCTGAGTGATCTAAGGCTGGTGGTATTTGCTGGCAAAAATGGCTCTGATGCAGATGTCTAGTCCGCTGCACTTTACCCCCTTTTTATTGTTTAAGTTTGAGGAATGAAGGGTTGCTTGGGGTGAAATTTCTAAGCAGAATTTGTGCTCTCAATTAATGGGCCTTAGGGAAGAGGTCTGTTAATAACACGACTAATTTTGGGACAGATATGAGGTAACTGTGGGCTGCAAATGGCTGAAAATACTTTATTAGAGGGAAACAGCAATGGGAGAACATTCACCTAGGAATGAACAGTGTTTTGCAAACAAAATAACCAAGGTGACAGGCCCACTCTGTTAGCATCAGCACCTCTGTGCCCGTGGAGGGGCCCCAGACTGTTCCTGTCCCTCCAGCACTGTGTCACAAACTGCACTCCCACAAACTTGCTCTCATCCCAGCATCCATGCGCCAGTGCAGCCTCCTGCAGTTCCATGCTCCACTGTCCTGCTGGCTGGAAGGGGGGTGTCCCCCCTGCATCCCAAACAGGCCCAGCCGAGTCATTCCATCCGGCCCCCGGGTACCTTCTGCTGCGCTGTCATGATCTGCTTTCGAGTGTGTCTACATCCCTCCAGTGAGCTCAGAACTGAAAGCATGTCCTAGGAGTAGGCTTTTGCAGGAGCAGGCTGATGCCTTGTCGTGACACGATGCCTCTGTGTTGAACAGCTTTGGTTTCCTCGCTGCTGTTTCCCATTGCAGACTCGTGTACAATGTACTGTCAGCCGTCGCTCCTCAGTCTCCACCTGCCTATTTCTAGGTTTCTCCTCCTTGTGCATCTGTGTTTGGGATTATTTTTTTCTCAAGTGCATTGGCATGCATCCCCTCAGGTGGCATCTCATGGTGTTATTCCTCTCTGGACTTCTGTTTTATTCTTCCTGGTGCCTGCACCACTGGGATTCTGATAGCCCTGGCTGAGAACACCACACCAACAACCAAATCATTCCAGACCAGTTATGCTGTACCAATTTGCAGAAGAGCCATGTGTCAGTGTATTTTTCATGTATGCTTCCTAAAGTAACTAAGCCAAAGGGTAATTTCCACCTGGGCACTCTCTTAAAGAACAGGCTGCAGGAATTCATTCAGGGTAAGATGAAATGGAAACTTCCATATTCTTTATCCCCTCTTACTTTCAGGGCTAGTAAGTAGGACGGAAAATCAGTATAAAGGTCTGGCCTTGTACAAGCAGGAAGTAACTTATTTGAATTAGGGAAACTTCCTGACTGAAGCTGAAGTATTTCGTCCAGTTTCAGATCATTTAGGTTCAAACCACTGGAGTTACTGCTGAGCTGGGTTGGATCTGAATAGGTGCTGTAGGCATGAACTGTTGTAGTGTTGCCCAGGCCCCTGAGCCATTCACTCTCCCCCATAGATATTTTTTAACTTACTTTATCTTTCTTTCTTCCTGCCTCAGTCCCAGGAAGAAGTTTGTGATTTGCTGCATGCTGCTCCCTTCCAAAATATTTTGCCCAGGGTCTACATCAAAGGTAAGAAGCTGAGAGGGAAGCAGTGGGCAGACTCAGAGGTCTCTGCCCAGAGGCTGTTTTCTCTCCCATCTCTGCTGAGGATTAGCTCTGACCCTGCTTCCCCCTCCAAATAGATAAGTGGATACAGCCAAACGTCAGGTGCAAACAAAAGCCAAGGGTGCATTTCCTGTAGCCTAGTTATGGCCTGAAACCTCAGTCAGTTTGGGGGTTCCCTTGAGGTTTGGAAGCCATTTCACAGCCTCTTTGGAGAATGACAGCATGAAATGTCCATCTCAACAGGAGTGCTCGGTAACAGGGACATGCTTTTGGACGTGTGTGATAAAGCTGCTGCTGAGACTGCACTCGCCCATCCCTCCCTTCTCTGCATCACTGGCCCCTCATTGCTGTCGGTTTGGCTCCCTGATCCCACAGTCTCCTTGGATGGTTGCTGGGGGGCAGCTCTGAGCAAACTCGGCGGAAAGTTGCGGGTCTCCACTTCCTCCTCTCATTTCACTGTTTGCTGCTCGCTTGACAGAAGGAGAACGCTTGGAGGTGCGCATGAAGCGTCTCGAAGCCAAGTATGCCCCACTTCACCTGGTTCCCCTAATAGAGAGGCTGGGCACTCCGCAGGTAAGGATTGCATTGAAAGGGATGGCTGTTGGAAACTCGTAGCAGTCCCCACATGGCCTACTCGGCCTTGGGAAAAGTGATCCTTTTTTTTTTTTTCTGATTGATTGATTTTTTTTCCCCCGAAACGTCAATTGGACGAGCAAATCCAAGTCCTTGCCCAAGCAAACACTCTGAAGGGAAATTTGTGAGCGGGTCCAGAGATGTGTTGCTGCCTCCAGTCAGGAGAGCTGGCAGGGAGCTGTAAGGCAAGTGTGCTAGAAGCCAGTTCTGAATCAGAACAACTCAGAAAAACTCTTCTTCTCCACTTTAAAAACATGGAGAATTGCTGGAGTGGTGTGAGGGGAAACTTTGCAGGGCTATCCTAACTATCAATTGCCATCACTTTTGGGGATCCCATTTTAGGACTGCAGTGTGGTCCATTTAAGCTCATCCCTGTCAAGGAATACGTCTGAGAATGGTTTCCCTCCTAGCACATGCTTAGAGCTTCAGCACATGCTTAAAATTATGGCTCCATTTAAGTGTCTTCTTGACGTGGGTCTCAGCTTGGGAAAGATCTCTTGTGCAGAAACTCAGTACTGTTAAAAATATCTCCGTAGACTGATCAGTGTAATGGGCAAAATTTGAACTCCGTTGATAATAATAATCAAACTTCAAGTGCCCATTTACTGGGGTTGATGGGATAAAAATCTTTCAAAGTATCAAATGAATCAACACCCTTTTCCTGTAATATACTGATGAGGGAATGGAACGAACACTCAGCTGGTGTAGGAGGTGACAGATCTGTGGCAGGCAGAAAGTGGTTGATATTTTTTCTTGTATTTTTTTCTCATGGATCAAGGACGTTTTGAACTTTGCATCATTGGAAATCATCTGAAACAGAGAAATTGGCTGGCCAACTGAGGACTTTGTCTTACTCTGTAGACACTTCCTTTTAAAGGAGACACTCGAGAAAAAGAATTCACCTCTATGTTTTTGTGTCTTTGTGTTGGTCTTTCTATCTCTCCTTCTTTCCATGCAAAATCATCATTGAATTCTGCTATTAGAGTCCACTCGTTGCTTATCTCTGCTGTAGTTATAATGGTGATGAAAACAAAAGGTATTTCATGTCCCACTAAAAAGTTATTTTTCTGTAAAATGTTCCCATATTCATCACACAGGTACAGTTGGGTACCAGATTTTTTTTTTTTTTCTGAGCTCAAATGTAAATGAACACAAGAATTGCTTTCTATAGGTGCCTCCATAGCTTCTAAGCTTGCTCCTTTTATGCAGTTTCGGACATGCATTTTGGAAATGCAGTTTTGGACACAGGCCATACAGGATTTTTTCCTGCAGAATGCATAAATGCCTTGTAGCAATTGTCCAGAATCGAAGCAGAAGTTGCCTGCTCGATGCCTCTCCCAAAAGGTGACCCCATGCATGTTACAGAATTCCATGCTGTGAAGGGGCTGAGCCAGAGTTAGTGGGGATCTATTGGTTTTTGCAGGTTTTGGGTAGGGTTCTGGCAAGTTCACCAGTAAACAGGCTGTAAAGGAGGTTCAAAAACTGGAAAATCGAAACTGGATTTGTGCACTGGCAGGAAAACTGCCAGTAATTGTTGTAAATTACTTTGCATTGGAAATCCAGAAGCAGCTGTTTGGTGGATCTTTCTTAAAGAACCAGGGGGGTCAAAGTGGTTCATTAAAGGAATCCTCTCCCATTTAATGCTGACCATAAAGGTATTCAGTAAGGAGCTTTCAGACGTGCTTGGTCAGTCTGGTTTCTTCAGAAATAATCAGAGCCTTTGCTTCTGAAGACAGAAGGAATAATTGAGTCAGCACAGTGGCATCCTTTGACAATTTACCTTGAGAGCATCCTTCCTCTCCTGATCTTAGAAATCAGTGGGACTCCAGACTGTGAGGCAGCTTTGGCCACAAGACCAACAGCTCTCCAGCTGCTTTGCCCGTGTTAAGATATCTACCCTAGGAAATGGTCCTGTATCAAAGACTGGTCTTACTGTGAGTGATTTTAGAACCAAATTCTGTCTGTGAATGTGCATAACTGAGTGGCACTACCTACACTGAAAGCCAGATGCATCCCTTTCTAAATTAAGATTTCTTCAGAAATCGTGTGCTAAGATCACTGGAGAAGTTTGTTCTCAAAAGTATCCCTTTTATCACTATATTTCAGCACACAGTAATGCTAACACCTAATTTATATTTGAAATGGCTCTGTTTCTGCTGTGCCCTCATTTTGCCGTGATAGACTAGTGTGTGCAGATCTGTTCCCATAAGAGCTTGGGGCAGGTGAGGAGAGGGGCAGTGTACAGCCTTTAGCTAAAAAGCTGGGTAAGATAAACCTTCACTTGCCAAGCAAACACATGCAGTGTGTGCCATGGAACCAGTGATACCATTCCTGCTTCTAACAGATCGAGGGATCCCAGACCCAATGTGGCCTCTGCACATCGTTACAGCTTTCCCTTGATACTTGCTATTAGTTGAACACTAATTGAGCTGAGGTCCCCAGAACATCCTTGAAATTGTGACACAAGCAAGGATTGAAACGCTTCTAATTTCAAGAGCAACCAAACGAAAAATGCTCGAGGTTACTGCCAGCAGAAATTGATAATCAGGAACGGGGATGTGCAGGCACATTCATGCATTTTTCAGAGTGGAATGAAGACGACCCAGCTAAACTGAGCATAATTCATGTTCTTAATGTCTGGCCAGGACATGTGCCTGCCCTTTGTCCCAGCTGCTCTGAGTCCCCATCGTGACTGATTGGGATAACATTTTACAGGCATTGCAGGGACAGCTGGAAATGGAGCAAATGCTTAAAAAGTGCTTAAAGCTCCAGGAAGCCGTCTGGGACAGGCAGGGTCTCAGTCAATGTCACACTTGTTCTGTGTGCCTGTTCCAGAGTGGTGGGAGGGGTAAAGGCTCTGCCTGTGCCACCACTCCTCTGCCGAGGTGAGTACGGAGAGCCAGAGGCTCCCACAGCCACGGGCACGACTCTGGCAGCACTCAGCTCCCATTTCCCGAGTTATTTTTGGCAGCACTTCAAAGAGAAGTCAGTCCTGCCACTGGAACAGCAGGAAATGGGGCAGCTGAGAAGAGACCAGGGCAGTGAGAGACCTCCATGCTTGCGCCACTCAGCGAGCTTGGGGGAAGGCCCTGCTTGCTTGTTTTAAATCCCCCTTTTTTTTGTCCTCTGGTAGAGCAGTGGGGTTGAAATGAAGTTAATTCTCTTTTAGTTTTCCTCTAGTGTAAAAGCCAAAATTACTCCATCCAGTGGAGCTATTCCAGATTTGTATATCTAAATCTGAGCGGGGATGTCACAGAAATTATCCACACCTGTAAAGCTTCCACATCTGGGAAAAAATTATTTGGCTTTCTTAAAAACCGTAGCTTTTCTGGTATCAAGTTTGCAGTGGCTTCTCGTCTTCCTCAGAGCTTTTTAACTTTAACTACAAAAGAAATCAGGAAAGCCATAGGCTATCTACATTTTGAAGAGATGATGGCAGTGTCCTGGGAAGCAAAATGTCCCTGTTCTCTCCTGTTTTATCTTCATAATCTGCAGAAATCATGAGACAAAACCCATGAAACGAATCACGAAATGAGAATCATGAAATGAAATGCTGAGTAGCACTAACAGAGCAGGGACAGCATGCTAGCAGAATTAAGGATCAGTATTTCTGGTCAGAGCTTTGCCTTCAACTCTGGTGTTCTGACGTACATAGTTACTCCAGAAGATACTGAGGTCGGTGAAATACAGTGGAGCACAATATTAAGTCTCCTGTTTGAGGGATGAGTATTCTCTGGTGGGAAGTGCCGTGGGAGCAGCCAGCAGAGGTAAGCTTGGAGGTGAAAGAGCCGGAGAGAGACCAGGCAGCCTTAAATCCGGTGGGTCTGGGTCACATCCTCACTTGTGTCCCTCTGGTTGTCCCTCTCCTCAGCAAATAGCCATCGCCCGGGAGGGGGACCTGCTGACCAAGGAGCGGCTGTGCTGCGGGCTCTCCATGTTCGAGGTGATCCTGACGCGGATCCGGAGCTACCTGCAGGACCCCATCTGGCGCGGGCCGCCCCCCACCAACGGGGTCATGCACGTGGACGAGTGCGTGGAGTTCCACCGGCTCTGGAGCGCCATGCAGTTCGTGTACTGCATCCCCGTGGGCACCAACGAGTTCACGGCAGAGTGAGTGTCCCCAGCCAGCTCCTGTCACTGCAGCTCATGGGTGAACGGGGCTGGCCAGCCCCCCGGCGTGCCCTCAGCTGCAGTGAGAGCCACTGTGGAGGTAGAGGGGGAACGTGGGTCCTTGGTGAAAAGACTTTGTGGTGCGTGGACACAAAAAGATGTTCAGCTTTCTATTGGAACAGCTGGAAGAAAGAGAAAGGTAAATGGACATGGCCAAGGTGACAGGCAGGAGATGGGTAGATGGGCCAACAACCCAGCGCTAGGTCCTCACCCATCTTAGTGATTCACCCTGCACAGCCTGGCCTGGGTGTAATTCTGCGTATCTCCTCCTGAGTTCATTTTCTCTAGGTGTACACTCACTTTCTAGGAGCAGGACTGAACCTGATTTCCCTAGGAATTCACAAAAGAAAGCTCCTGATGTCATGGTACTTCTCTTGCCTAACTCTATCCTGTCGTGTCTCCCCACCCATCACCCCGTTCCTCCCTCCAGGCAGTGCTTTGGAGATGGTCTGAACTGGGCAGGTTGCTCTATCATTGTTCTCCTTGGACAGCAACGGCGCTTTGACCTCTTCGACTTCTGCTACCACCTGCTGAAGGTGCAGAGGCAGGATGGGAAGGATGAAATCATAAAAAACGTGGTAAGTTGAAGGGTGAGGTCCCGAAGGACCCAGGCCAGCACACTTCTTTGTGTTTTCTATCCTGCTTTGTCCAAACTCATCAATTACAACAAAGCCTGGTGTTAATCTTACTCTTACTGGACGCCCTTGCTGGAAGGTTTCCATGTGCAGTCTCAGCAGAGAGGCCAAGGTTTTAATTGGCTTGAAAATCAAATCTTTTTTCTCCCAAAGCCTTTCCCTTCTTCCTGGGGTTGGGAAGCTGGACCTGAGGAGCTGGTATTTCCAGCAACCATCGTGTGATCTCGGTGGCTTTATCAATAAGCAGCTGGGAGTCTAGACTTTGGAACAGTTAACTTAGGACCACTCACTGATCCTGTTAATGCTCTGTCTTAAGTCATCAAACCCAATAATGAAGCGAGTCACCGGTCCCTGCGAGGTGCTAAGTGGAACAGGAACGTGTTAGAGCTGCTTTGCCTTAGCAGAGCTTTCCAGCAGCGGGGCACAGGTTCTGCTACTTTCTAGCTGCTCAGATGACATAAGACCCTTCATGTACTGTTTCTCTCCCTCACCATCCCTCCAGCCCTTGAAGAAGATGGCCGACAGGATCAGGAAGTATCAGATCCTGAACAACGAGATTTTTGCCATCCTGAACAAGTACATGAAGTCGGTGGAAACAGACAGTTCCACGGTGGAGCACGTGCGCTGCTTCCAGCCACCCATCCACCAGTCGCTGGCCACCACCTGCTAGTGTGGACACGGACCCCGCATGGGTTGGGAAGGGAGCAGGGACTGAACCCAAACCAGCTGGGAGGGGTGAACTTGATGGTGTGAGGCGTGACAAGGAAGTGAGGCTGGGTCTGCCTCTCCAGACGAGGACACATCTTCCCCTCGGCCCCGTTTGAGTGCATGTTCCTCTGTACCATCCCTGTGATCGGTTTTACTCGTAGCTTTCGGACTTGAGGGGGGGTGGGGGTGGGCGGGCAAAATGTGCTTTTCTTCCATGAAGTGGTCCGGTTTTCCCTGTGATTCACCCAGTCCACACATCACTCTGAAGCCATACTGCAGCCTCAGGTGGGAGAGTTCCACGCTCCCACGGCGCCGGGAACCCGCTCTCACCGCAGAAGCAGTGGGATAAATCAACACCCCTGTGACATGTGCCACCAGCCACGGAGCAGGAGGGTCTGAAGACAAGTCCCTGATCCACTCTTTGAGGGGAAGAAGGGATGAAGGCAGGATGTTACCCATGGCAGTGCCCTGAGGATCGAGTGCTGGGCACAGAGGTGCCCTGCCAGGCTGGTCATGGATGGCTGCCTGGCCCGGGCTGGGGTGAGCTTTGTGCTCTCTGCTGTGTCCTTGGCTTTTCCAGCATTTGTAGAGGGAGCTTTGGCATGTGGGCCTGAGAATAGCAAAGATGCAGTCACCAGAGAACTCCTCAGCACTTCATAGAGCTGGGGAAAGAGAACACGGCCTGGCTTTTTCCATGCTATGGGACGTCCACTTATTTTAATGCAGAGGTTCTCCCCTGAAGACACATCTTCCATGGACTAAACCAGATTTCCTGTGGACTACAGAAGAGGCTGCATTCATGTGAATGTGCTCTCAAACATATTAATTTGGGTGGAAGTAATCACTGGTGCTGACAGGATGCAGGTGTAGTTACCTTGAACACACGGGATCTTTGTTCTTCAGCCAAGGGTGAGAGCCAGGGTGTGTAATCTGTGTGTGTTCTGGGATGCTATTTTCCCTTGGTGTAGACAAATTCCTAGTGGCACAGTGACCAAATACCTTTCTCCAGAGAATGGTGACTACCAGCAGGGCTTAGGAAACTTCCCATTGGTCAGAAATTATGTGGTTGTTTAGAAAAGGTAAAATATAGAATAAGCTTTAAAAAATACCCAGAATTTTCCAAACTCAAAGATGTTCAGAGAGAATACTGGAGTCTGTCTCCTTTTCCCACTCAGCTAATCTAAGATCCCTGGATAGTGAGAACAAATTCAGGTGGAACTTGAAAGAGGATTTCATAACTCCTGGTCTAACCTGCTTCCCCTCAGTAGTGTCATTAGAGTGATACAAAAGCTTGTGTTCGATGTGAAAGGAGATCAAATTACGTGCTCCAAGAGCAAATGATGCTAGCCTCACCACTGGCAGTGTTTCCTCAGCTTTAGCCTGGCCACAGCAGATAACTGCTGTATCCAGGTGTGATAATATATATTTGTTTCATGCATTTCATCATGCCTTGAAAACTGCATGCTGTTACAGCTGTTAAAAAGGCGGAGCCTGGGCATTTATTCTCTCAGAGGAAACATGTAATTAATTAGTAGAAATGCCCCAGCTGGTGTTTTTGTCTTAGGAAACAACAGCCAGCAAACTAATGCTGGCAAGAGGAGATCTTGATGAGTGGCATGAATTTGTGCTCCCAGACTCTCATCACCTACTCCCTTGATAATCAGTAAATACTCCACATGTGACAAGTGCTGGACATTTTCACACCTTGAGTTTCCTTTAATTACTGAGACGGACATTTTCAGCTGCAGGGAGGAAATTGTGCAGCACAGTAATCTGTAAGTAAAATGAAATCTCAGGAAGTCTGGCTGAAATCTTGGAGTGGCAGGGAAGGACCCAGCCCAGCAAGGCGAGTTCTTTCCTCCGTGTTGTGAGGAAGAACAGCAGAAGAGCATCTGGGGCTTGCTCTCTATTTACTCTTCCACTAAGGATGTCAGTTCTGGTATTCCATCATGTTCCAACACTTCTACACTACTGGGGTGAGGGTATCTAAAGATAGATATTTTTAAAAGGAAGAGAAGAATCAAGCACTTTATTTTTTGTGGAAAACAAGATGCGAGGAAGATAGATCCGACCAAGATCCTATTTTTCCTGACCTAAATAGTAAGTGTTTGTTATTTTGGTATGAAAGTCTTGCTGAAAAGTTGGCACAAGTCCCTGTCTGGCTTTCAGAGGCACCTCTAGGCACAGCACAAATGAGATGTCCTAGTACATCTGACAAGCTATGGAATGCTGGAGTCTTCTTGGAAACCAGCATGAACAAGAAGTTGCTACAGAACTGTACCACATGGCCCAGTCTCAGCTACCTAGACAAAATGGGATATAATAAGGTGAACTTAAATCCCTGTTTTCATCTGTTTGGGTCTGGAGTGAGTCATGAGATATTTCACCTAAACCTGTAAATCTCTTTGCATTCTTTTCATGTAGTTTTGCCATAATTCCCTGAAACCCTGCAAAACACAGTTGCACTGGAAAGTTGTTGTACTTGTACAGGCTGTACTGGAAAGAACAGGTAGTTGAAATCTATGTGTTGCCCTCGGATTTGCTAGCAAATATGTAAAATCCCTCCAGATTCCAAGGGATTAAATGTTTTGAGCAAAATGCCAAAGTGCATGAACAAAATGTAAAGTGTTTCGAATGTAGAGTGTATGCAGATCCTTTGCCTTGTTGCTCAAGTGGTACAAGATACCAGTTAGTAATAATGACAGTCTTAATTTCTGAGATTTGATGTTACTGTCCTTCGATTATCTCAAAGATTCAGATACTCCTTAACTTCAGTTTTCTCACCCTCCTTGTCTGTGTATGAGAAAGGTCCAGGCTTAGGTCTTTAAACAACTCCATGAAAATGGATGTTTTTTTCCTCCTGTGCGCTTTTTTAAATGTCATAATTGTTAATGGAAATAGGGAGCAAATTTGTAAGAGTGAGGCTAAATGGTAACAGATTGCCAGGGAGTCAGGCATATTCCCCACACTTGCAGACTTTCTGCCAAGTTTGGGAGTCTTCCTTGCAGATGTGCTTCAGTCCTATATTTTTCAGTATTTTATAAAATCTGCAGACTTCTAATGTTCTTTTCCTAGGGAAATGTTGACCCCTGTCTGAATACTCCCAAGTCCACTGACAATGGACTTGCTTTTTACCTATATTTTCCTGCTTATGCTGAAGTAGTCTGCAAACTCCCCAGCACTCACCAGCCACCACTTGGAATGTCTACTCCAAAGACAAGTTGTTGGCTCCATACAGGAATTACAGGGGGGAGAAAGGATGGCCTGTGTTACGAATGAAGTCAGACTGGGTTATTTTAATGTTCCCTCCGGCTTTGCCATTATAAAATGTGGCTGTTGGCAGTGCACGTGCTTTTCTGGGATGGATGCTACACTTGACTTTCAATGCTACAGTGGAAAGGGGAAGCAAACTAGTTCAAATTCAGCACTTCAGTGGTTTTCCTTTTAAACTCTGACAGCACTTAGTAGCATTGAACAACATTTCTCTTTTTCCTCCTGCATTACTCCAGTCCAGTTGGTTCATGTGTATTGGAGAACAAAAGAGAAAAGAATTGAAGGTGTAAAAAAACAAGAAAATATTCTCAAAAACTGTTGTCAAATGTACCATATTTGTATGAAAAGCTGCTTGAGTTATTTTGTACGATGAATTTTATTTATGGTGAGGTATATTTACGCTTGTGATCTGATACAGTGTTAAATTTTTGATCCATATTTGCTATGCAGCTGAAGATGATATTTTGGTTTTGTATCATCATTTTTTGCTGTTGTTCTAAAATTCAGCCAACAGAAGCTTCCATCTCCATTAGAAGTGCTTCTGCAAGAGTAAAGCATCTGATACCTGGTGATATGTCCCGTAACACAAGCAACCAACAGTGTGTACAACAAATGTGGGATGACTTTTGTGATGAAGAGAAATAAAAATTGGGCTCATTCATGAAATGGGCAGAATTTACCCTGTGGTGTCATCATCATTGTGGTAACTGTTATTTGGGGAGAGGTTTCAATTGTACCTGGCACAAAAAAAAAAAGCTTAAGTTGATAAAAATGTCGAGCTTTTGTAAAAAACAAAGGAAAAAAAAATAAGGCTTTGTGGCCAACACCAAAACAGACATATTTTACAATCAAAAAGTGAATGATTTTTGAGAAGTTTCTTACACAACACATTTTTCTTTTTAAGACTTGTTTTAGTCTAAGAGGGTCAGGAAAAGAGAAAAATCATATAATCATTTTTTATAGATTTTGACAGGCTCTACCCAAAGCTAAACTGAGGAGCTAATTTCCTCTCATTACCACAGCCTTGTCAACTCCACAGAGGCCTTTTTTATTCCAGGAGATTGTCCTTGCTATTATTTTCCCAAATTTCCATTTGAAACCATTCTTCATTTTGTGTTGGAAGGATCCAAGGAGCAACCGTGGTTGCTGACTGCAGAAGGAGCAGTGGGAACCAAGGGGAAAAGATCTTCTGGGAGTTGAGGAAGTGGGGAGAAACAACTGACGCGGATCTACCGGAGATGGACTCCTGTGCTCATCAGCTCCAGACCAGACACTGTAACTCGTGTTCCCTTTCACAGCTTCTTCCCAAGGTTTCCTCATGGGAACAGCTTCCAAGCTTAAGAGGAATAGAAATGCAATGATTCTTCACATAAAATCGGAAATGAACTTTACACCATGACCAGGCAGCTCTGTTGATCTTTCCAGTGTGCTCTGAGGCTGTGCTGCAGCTCTGGGGGTGACATCCTGCTGTGCAGGACTGTTTGCCTGGTGGTTCAAAGTTGCCCAATGTTTACTGATTTCAACACGGTTCTGCTACAGGGAAGGGCAGAGAGGAGAGCAGGACTTTCTTCCTGCCTCAGCCACTGATACTGGGCAGGTTGTTTGGGTTTTATCCTTTCTCCCATTAAGATTTCTCTTTTTTTCTTCTTCTTCTTCCTTTCTTTTTTTTTTTTTCTTTTTTAAACTAATTTTAACTGCTGTGTCATGGACACCCAAGTTCTCACACCAGCCCTATGAAGTGCTGAGAGCTCACATGGTCTCACCTGGAGCCAGAAGCAACTCTGGCTTTGAATGTCTGAATTTTGAACAACCAACCCTAAGGGAGCAGACTCAAAGATACAAGCCCCCATCTTTCTTCTCCCTAATGCTCCTAAATATGTTTACATCTCCAGATGAAAGTCACTTCACCAGTGCACAGAACAGTTCATTAATGATTGTTTTATTCTTTCAAAAGCTTAACAAAATTACCCTTTCTGTGACCCCCTCTGCAAGTCAGGAGTGCCTTTCACATGTAGCTTTGCTTGATTTAGAGTTCTGATGCAAATGCCTCCAGACAAGAAGTCTGCAAACAAACGATCTGCTGATTACATGTCACTTCACCCACTGCTGTCCATCACCAGCCCACCACTCCTGCTCTGCCAGCATGTGGCTTTGTGGGGCCACAGTGACCTGGATAAAGTATTCAGCAACCCTGGGAGAAAGGAGCCAGGATGTGTTTTATGGCCTCATGACCCTGGATCGCTCAGCAGCTCAGCACAGACCCACAGGTGCGTGCACTGGCATGGGGAGGGCAGGACTGCAGGGGTTGGAACCCCCCACGGGTGTGGCAGGCTGGGAACTGTCCCTGTTGGTGCTGTCTAAAGTCTGGTGGCACCAAATGACAGCGTCAGCCACTGCAGACATGGTTACCTTGAGATAGGCTGAGTTAAAAGCTGTCTGCTCAACAAAGTTCAATCTTTGAAGCTTTGGGCATCCTTTCATGTAGTGCTGCAATCATCCAACACCAGGCAATTCCCTTAACCCCTACCTTATCAAATCATTGCCAGAAAAAGGATTCACCCTCTCTTTGAAGCAGCAAACACCTCCTTGGAGCCCCTAAACTATACAAAGCCAGAGCAGAATATTGGAAAGCTGTTCAGAAAGTTTCCACTGAAACCATGCCTAGCAGACATCCAAGGGCAAAAGTTTCCATCACCTGTTAGCAGGATACTTCCACCATTATTTTTAACAGAGGACAATTGATACCCAGTAGTTTTCTGTCATTTTTTCCAGAACAGAAGAGATGAGCAGACAAGAACAGGGGAAAACAGCCTTTTGATTTTGCTAGAGAGGTTATTTGCATGCAAAGCTTCCTTGTTCTGTCCCCTGGATTCCAGTCAAGGTTTTGGCCTGGAAACCAGTATTTCAGGAGGAACTGCATTGTTAAAAGATGAGCTGCTAAGGAAGACTCCCTGATTTCTGGTGAGTTATTTTTAAGGCAGCATCTGATGTGAGTATCAACCCGTGAGGTCATAGCTTGGAGCTAAATTCCCTTAATTACAGCCTTCCCATTAAAACGAGGATATGAAGCAATAAAAGAGGCATTGGCTGCATCCCTGCTTTATTGCTATCAGTCTCAACTTGCCCTTGACTAAGCACAGAAGGCTCCATGCCAATCCTGCCTGGCTCTTAACTCCCGTATTGCCATACACAGCCTTGCTAAATCCATCAAATGCAACTCCTGTGACTTCGTGATTTTATAGACTGCACCCCCCGCAGTCCCTGTACCAGAGAGAAGGAAATACGTGACACACTTGTGTCCATGGCTGGCTGCAAGATCGGACTGAAGCTTCTCCCACAGTGGTGTCACCCAGGCACACTCCTTCCGCAGTGTCTGATAGAGCCAGCTCACACTGCGGTGTTGTCTCCTTTTGGGGACCTTTTCCCCATCATGTCTCTCTTCCCAGGACTTAGACTGGCTTCTTTTGGAGGTCTCGCCCCTTGTCAAATCTGGCAGAAGTGGCCCACAGACTCAAATTCATCTTTGGGGATGAAAAGGAGTACATAAACACACCCGTACATGGTCACGTTAGCCTTTTCCTTTAGGAAATCAAGCTGGCAGGGGAAGGTAAAGCTGTGGCCCAAAGTGCCTTTTTCTTTTGCCTGCACCATGCTGTGGCAGTAACGCATGAGGCTGTACCACGACCAAAAGGATTATTTTAACCCCGGATCTTGTCCATAAAAATTTGCTCCCTTCTTCACATCTCTTTGTGCACAGTGAGCACAGATGTCAATAACACTCATCTGAAAAAGCTTGGAAATCATTTTGGACACAGTTTAACTGCCAATAACCACACCACAACTAGGCCTCCCCACCTATGAGCAAGACCTCAGGGTGTTGGTAAAGGTCCAGCAACGAGGAGAGCCCCACAGTGCCCCAAGAACCAGAGTGAACAGGCAGAGCAGTCTGTGAGGGGACGGGGACACGAATTCCCCCAGCCAGCACAGGGAGTCAGCACTGCAAACACAGCAAATACTTGTCCCACCCCACCATCACATCGGTTTCTGCAACCAGCCCTGTATTCACCCATTGCATGAATAGCTCCTAACCAGCATCAGCCAGTAAATTTACTAAACAGAGGCCAAATCCCACCATCATCATCTTGTCCAGGGTCTTGTCCCTTTTGGTTGCATAATAAATAAAAGCAGCAGAAGTTGCTCCCAGAAGACTGATAAATTAGCACATGTTTCATTTCCTACTTCAAAACCTGCTGCCATATGATTTGGATTGATTATGAAGTGCCCTGTGATAAAGAGGAGGACGTGGGATTTGGCTGGCACAGTCTCTCCCAGCCAGTGACCCGCAGGACTGTGATGGATGAACAGACTTGATTAAAATCAAATGACTCACAAAGCACTTGAGCATTACATTTGCTGGAGAAAACAGTTGCTCGGAGATAGGAGCAGGCACTGAGAGAAGGAGCCACGAGGTGTTAGCAATGCTGCAGCCTGATGGTCTAAGGGCAATTTCTGTAGTAACAGGCAAATCATTTTATGGGAAAAAAAAAAAAAAAACAACCCAAGCAATTTTTTCAGACATGATCAGATCCTGCAAATCTTTATATTGCCTTAAGACAGGGACCCTTTCTACCCATAAATGTGGGCTTGCTGAAGAAAAGCTCTTGTTTCACTATTGGTTTTACTTATCTCTGTTGACCTACAGCAGAACCCGGCTAATGGCAACGAAAGGACTTTTCTATCAGCAATAGGTTTCTGTGCACACACAGCCACTGAGCACAAATGTAGGAAGGGAGGTCGGCAGAGGAGGGTGGGGATGAAGACAAAACTGATGTGCCACACACTCCAAAACATTCACACACCAATATCAGCAATGGAGGCTTCGGCTGCCCTGGGAGGGGGAGTTAATGAAGATTCCTCTTCTCGAGTCCGACCAAACCAAGTAACCTCAGTTGCTCTTCACATGGCTTCTCCTCCAGACCCTTCGCAATCTTCGTAGCCCTCCTTTGGATGCTCCCTAACAACTTTGTATCCTTCACATATTGCACAGCCCAAAACTTTTAGGTTGGAAAAGACCTCTATGCTCATCAAGTCCAATCATTAACCTGCCACTCCCACTAATATTTCTCCTGTTTACTTTTAATTTCCGTCCCGCCACGCTCGGCACACGTGTGAAGGCTCTGCAGCGCACACCAGGCTGCCCTAACCCCTCACCTGGGCTCCGCACTCCCGAGCCACCCTCCTGCTGCCCCAGCGCCTTCTCCAGTCGCTGCAACAAGGAAAACACCCTCCAGAGGAGAAACCCCTGCGGCAGGAGCCTCGTCCCGGCTCTGTGCGAAGGGGCACAATCCCCCGGAGACGCCACCGCACCGAGCGGGCAGGCGGGGACGGGGATGGCGACACGGGCTGGGGAAGCAGGGGCTGGCCCAGGGCACCGTGCAAGGCTCACCCGGGCATTTCCAGCGCTCCCAGCCCAGCGAGGGGCCGGCCCGGCCCGGCCCGGCCCGGGGGAGGAGCGGGGCGGGCTCAGGTGTGCCCGGCCCTGCCCTCGGCCCGGGATGCGCTGGGCGGCCGCAGAGCGAAGGCAATGGAGCCGCTGGAGACGAACAGCAGCTGCAGCAACGGTGGGTGCAGCCCTCGGGCGGCGAGACCGGCCCGGCTCGGCTCGGTTCGGTTCGGCTCGGTTCAGCTTGGCCCGGCCCGGCCTAGCGGCTCTGCGGAGCGCCAGGACCGGGCTGGGACCGGGACAGGTCCGGGACGGGGCGGCCGCTCTGGCTCCGACGGCGGGGCTGAGCTCGCCGCACCCCTCGGCCTTATCCCCTCGGCTTTGGGGCTGTCCTCTGTCACTGCTCTGCTCTGGGCTTTTTCCTGGCTTGGGGGTTTCTTTTCCTTCTTTTGAGGTCTCTGTAGCAATGGAGAAACTTGAGCAGCCGGCAGCAGGCTCAGAGCGCACAGAGAAGCCAGGAGTTGGGGTTTTTCCTTTAAGGATTACTTAATCCACTCGGTAGTCACCCCATCACGCTGCCTTATGCTTGTGCCCGGTAGTACCTTGTGGAGATTTTCACCCAGCCGAGGAGGCAAGTTCCCCCCTTATTCCCCAGGAAATATTTCCACGATCAAGAATGTTTTATTAGTGGGAAAAAAAAAAAAAGTTATTAGGGAACACTTGGAAATTCATCTAGAAAGTCACTGGTATTTTTCCTTTAGAAAAATGTTTATAGCCGGTCCAGGTCCAAAACCTCAGCTGTGTGTGCCAGGGCCAGGGATTGCAGCTGCAGAAGGTCTAAGCCAGGCTCCTGGTTCAGGAAAAATGTGGGGCCCATGCCCAGGCTCCTGGCACTGCTGGGAGCGGTTTAGCCATTCCGTACTCCTGCCTGCACAGACACAAATACTTGCTCTATAATTCCTATGTGAGTTCAGGCAAAAAAAACCTGAAGTCTTTTACAAAGAGACTTTTGTACTCCACCTGGCTGCTCTGTTCCTCATGGCCACAGTCACACCGTCTTTACTACACTTGGAGTAAGGACTGCAAATAGAAGGATGTGCTGGGCGTGGTAGGAGTGTCAGGGGAGGAAGAAACTGAGCAATTTTCCCACCCCCGCACAGCCACACACCTTGGCCAGGGCCACAGGGCTGCAGTGCTTTTGGTGTTAATAGCAGAACGCTGTGCCTGCTCTCAGGCAGGACTGGGTTTGCTTTGGGAGCACTCAGGCACTCTGCAAATAGGTAGAACAAAACCATTAAACGGTAGAGGAAATGTGTTGTCCGAGACAAATCTGTTGTTTTATGACACAGCTCAGCACACAGAGCAGGAACAGATGCACGAAGTGTTGGCATCGCTCCACATTAAACCCAAAGTTACAACTGCAGATGAGCTGGCAGGTGTGAGGATCAGTTGGCTGAAAAGCACCAAAGCCTTTGGATCAACAAGGTTAAGTGTTGATAAGGCCTAGTTCAACCCCGTAACATTGGAGTTTGGTGGAGATACCCTGGCATATATATTTGGAAATTCAAATTATTTTTTAGAGGTCCTTGTGGCCTTCCAGCTCAGTTTGTAGACACATTCAGTGTCAAAGAGGTGCTTGAACTGCAGGCCATAAATCTGTCAGACAACACCCTGCCATTTCCACACGTGAGTAAAGAGGTGTCCTGAGCTTCGGACATCTTTGGGTGTTAGGGTGACAGCACGGATGGCTATGCAGGGGGACACCTGAATGAGCCTAAGGGAGTAGGGACACTGTTGATAGTCGTGTCAGTAATTTGCTGTTTTATCTCGGTCTCACAGGGTCTCTGATCACCCTTTCGTGCCTTTCCCACCGGGTCGTGTGCCGAGTGATCAGCAGTGCTGTCCCAGCTGACTCTGTCCAGGACAATGGGACTTCGGATAGTTCCTGGATAACTCGGCTGGAAAACAATTATGGATTCTACATCGGCCTGGGCTTGGCTGTCTTCTCCAGCTTCCTCATCGGGAGCAGCGTCATCCTCAAGAAAAAAGGACTTCTACGGCTGGTGGAGAAGGGAGGCACCAGGGCAGGTAAGGCTTTTGTGGGGGCAGGAGGGGGAGGGACCACCTGTTCCTAGCACCACACACACAATCCAAATTTCAGCACTGGTAAGGCAAGGGAACGCCTCTGGGTACAGTCAGTCTTCCATCAGCAGTGTAAACAAGACCTTTTGTGGATGCATCCTTGTGTGTGAGACCCAGACAGCAGTGTATGTGGGAGCTGAGGAGCTAATTTACAGGCCTAGCGTTGGAAAGGAGTTAATTTACAGTCTCTGTATCGGGAAGGAGGTAATTTACAGAGCCTTGCACTGGAAGAGCTCACCTAAAAGCAGTGTTCCCCTGCCTGGCACCACAAATAAATAGCAAGTGAGTGTCCTGTGAGATCAGATGTGCCTCCACAGCAGAACAATACATGCCCATCACTCAGGAACGTGTGAGGCCAGGAGGAAGCAGGTGCTAAAAGCTCTTTGAAATGGGCTCCTTTGCACAAAGCCGCAGCTCACGGCTGTGCCGCAGCCCGGAGCAGAGCAGCACAGCGCCCTGACCCCACTCTTGCTCTAACTGAAGCACCAGGCAGCTTTGCCACCAGGTCACCGAGACAAGGATGAGACAAGGATGCGGCCGCGTGTGCTCGGATTGCATTAGCAAGAGCCCTGTGTGAGTGCAGGACAGGCCGGCTCTGTGGGAACTCCGTGGTTTCAGAAGGGATCCTTTGGAGCTGTGTTGCACAACAACCTGCAGATAACTTTCCTCTAGCACCGGGCTCTTAGGGCGAGGTGTGTGTTTATGTGTACACACATATATATGTGGATGGGCAGTGGTGGAGCAGCTCTGCCTAGAGCAGAATTGCACAGTGGAATTGGACACATCCCATCAGCATTGCAAACGTGCTCCAGCAGCAGGGTAAGTCCTACCTGGCAGCTGACCTACTTGCATAACTGCAAAACAGAGCAATAGTAACATAATTAAACTACTACTGCTTCCCAGTTCTGGCCTAGGAACAGTTCTTAAATAATCTTTCAGAGGAAGTGAATATCACCATCCCCATTTTACTCTGTGCCCGTATGGGGAACAGAGGCATGGAATGATGAAGTGACTGTCCAGAGACAACCAGCAAAGCTACCAACAGCACCTGAGCCACAGACCAGTCTCGAATCCATCTCTCCATCCTCTGCCACATGCAGCTGCTGAACACAGATGGGTTTGCTTTTTGGCATTATTTTTGCACAATGAAATATCAGTATTGCTTCAACTGTAGATGTCTCTGTCCTCCTTCCCTCCATGAACTCTTCCCACAGCAGAGCCAAGGGAGTAAAACAAGAGCAAACCCCTCCCTATTTTTTCAGAATGTTTAACATTCTGAAAGGAATTAGAGATTAATGACAGAAAATTGCAGCTGACAGAAAGAGTTCTTGGGAAAAACCCCGACCAAGCAAAAAGACCCTAAAACAAATAAACCAGCGATTTCTGAGGAATACCAAAGCATAACATTTGAACTTCAGCATTTATGGAGCTGTTGAGGCTGAAGAGGCTGAACTCTAGCAAAAGATTTTTCCTTGTGTCCTGAAGTCTCTCTGTTCAACTCTTCATTGCCCCTTGTCCTATCTCACCCCGTAATCTCTCAGTCCCTCTGTGTCACCCCTGCTATGTGAGCACATCACTTTTCTCTGAGGCAAGTCAAACACTGCTGTTACTGACAGCTCCAGTCGGGTCAGATTTATCAAAAATGTGAGCTCTCCCTGACCCAGCAAGATCAGGGTTCACCGTGTCAGCAGGCTCAAACTCCTGATGTCCAGCAGCTTGGGGGTTAGGACCAGAACTGGATTCATTCCCAACACAGTATGTCCATTCTTCCTTGTTCTTTGTCACACTCTTCCCCTTGCAATTAATCCCTCTCCAAAGGGACATTCTCATCTCTTGCTCTGAAGGATATGGTTGTGAACTCCTGCCTGTGCTTTTCTTCCCCAGGAGACGGAGGCCACGGCTACCTGAAGGACTGGCTCTGGTGGGCTGGCTTGTTAACCAGTGAGTAGGAGCTGTTTCCCTGGGTTTGCAGCTTTTCCAGGGTCTGTCCCTGTGAATGAGGTGTGGAACAAACTGCGTATCGTGCTCAAAGCCTGTTTTCTGTCGAGTTCCCCCATCCTCAGCAGAGGTTCCTCAGGGAGAGGAGGGGCAGTGATCCCTTCAGGATCTCCCTCTCCATCCTCCTGCAGAACTGGTAGGACTTGCTAGTTCAGTTTTACCTGATCAAAAGCGTGGAAAGCCGGGTTTTAATAAGGCACCTGGCAGGTCCAGGGCAAACGGGAAGGTTTCCTGCTGCAGCACAGGGAGATAACAAAGAGGTGTTGGTAGCACCTCCCTCTGTGAAAAAACTTGCTTTCCTTTAAAACAAGCCTTAAAACCTCTATTTCCTGCTGCAGCATTACAGTATCTCCTCAAACTGGCCTCAAAGCTGCACAGAGAGCAGCAGATTTTACAGCAGGGTGTTTCAGAGCCCTCTCCTCTGGCTCTTGCCGTGGCAGCCGCAGCTCAAGGTGCCCCCACCTCGCCCTGCCCCTGCAGCTCCTGTGAGTGAGCACAGCCCTGCTCCGGGACAGGGACAGAGAGGGACACCACAGCCCCAAGGACACGGTGTGGAGAGCCCGAGCAGCCTCCCGGCGCTGGGGCTCCCACAGCTGCCCCCTCCCTCATTAACCCCGCACAGGGCAGCTGCCTGGCTGGGCTGGGGGGGTTCATGAGTCCGCATGGGTCAGCCCTGACCTGGCCAAGCCCTGGCACCCCCCAGCCCTTCCCATGGAGGGGCTCCCTTCTCCAGGGGTGCCTCTTTGAATTTGTAATAGGTTTTCACCCGGTATCTGCCCCCGTTTGGCAGCAGCGTGAAGCTCCCAGCATAAAACCCACTCTGCAAGTGACGCCTTGCTGGTTTGCAAGCCCCCGAGAGAAAACACAGAAGGTGCACTGTAACTAACTGGTGTTTATTTTTCTTGTGTTTGTTTAGTGGGTGGAGGGGAAGCTGCCAACTTCGCTGCCTATGCCTTTGCTCCTGCAACTATTGTCACGCCTCTGGGGGCTCTGAGCGTGCTCATAAGGTGATTTTTGTGTCTATAATTTGCAATTTGCCTTTTTTTTTTTCCTCGTTTGCCTCTTCCACTTGTAAAAAAAGACTTGAAGGGATGCTAATATGATTTTTTCTGCCCAAAGGAAAAAAAGTCTCAGTGTTTTCTAAAAAACACTTTAACATTTTCTGTCCTTTTGGGGGATCATTTGAGAACCACTGAATTAAGTAGCATGCGCTTCTGGAAATGCTGCATGTGGAGAGCAGCCACATACACTGCAGGTTAAATTATTGCAAATATCTGCAGTACTTCATTCCTTATTCTAGCTCTTTAACCACTCAGGATTGGTGGGGTTTTATTGTTGGTTTGTTTTGTTTTGTCTTTGTAATCAAGAGTACTAAAAATTTTAAAGGGTCAAAAATATAAGGCTTGTTTTCAAACTGCCTTTCACCTGCCTTTTATTTTATAAGCTTTTAGAGTCGTCTGATGTTGTAGGGTTTTATACTTCTGGCTGTTGCCAAAGAGGCTGAAATCCTATTTTCTTTCTTTATTTTTAAATAGGAGATTCTTACCAAAATACATGGCTCTGGGTACTTAAGGTTTTATAGAGAGAGTGTTACTGTGAAATTCATAAGCAAACTGAGAGTTAGGACTGCTCTGGCGTCTTGCCCCAGATTTTTTTGGACAACAACTAGATATTTTTGCAGATATATCTGTAGCCCCAGTACTTTCAGAGTTTCTGTGAGGCTTACTAGCTCTGATGATTTAGTTAAAATTAACATAGCTTTTTTGTTGTTAGGTTCAGGTTTTTTCTCTGTTACACTGGCCCTAGAAGTAATTTTCTTGAGCACTGAAAGCTTTATAACGCCCAGCAGCTCCTGAGTGATTCTGCAGACCCTGAAAAAATATTTCTGAGGATGTGCTAAAACATTCAGCATTTTTGCACCTTGCTGATGCAAGAGCTGTGATCTACAGGTCACACCTGCACCCCTGCAGGTTCAGCTGTCGATAGATGCCATGTGATTGTGTATTAACATACTGGAATCCAATTAATTTACACCAAATTTGCGTCCTTGAATCCCATGGAAGCATTCTTAACTTTCTTTGAGCCGCTGTTCCTTCTTTAAAGGCCTGCAAGGCACTGGCTGATGTTTTTCTGTCCCGTGCAGTGCCATTCTGTCCTCATATTTGCTTGGAGAACGGCTCAACCTGCTGGGAAAGCTGGGCTGCCTGCTGAGCCTGGTGGGCAGCACTGTGATGGTCATACACGCCCCAGAGGATGAGGAGGTCACCACTCTGGAGGAAATGACTTCCAAGCTGAAGGAGCCTGGTACGCGGCCGGCCGTGTTTTCCCTCTTGGGGGCTGGGCGGTGCAAACTGCGCCCGCTGCTCGAGTTTTGAGTTCTTCTCTCCCTCCTGCAGGTTTCCTGGCTTATGCTGCCATCCTCCTGGCGCTCTGCTTCCTCCTGATCTTCTACCTCGCGCCCCGTTACGGCCGGAGCAACATCCTCGTCTACCTCACCATCTGCTCCGTTATCGGCGCCTTCTCCGTGTCCTCGGTCAAGGGCTTGGGAATTGCCATCAAGGGCTTCTTTGCTGGCCAGCCTGTGCTGCAGCATCCACTGACGTGGATCCTGGTCATCACCTTGGTGGCATCCATCACCACACAGATCAACTACCTCAACAAGTCTCTAGACATTTTCAGCACCTCTTTGGTGTTCCCCATCTACTACGTGCTGTTCACCACCATCGTCATCACCACTTCCATCATCCTCTTTAAGGAGTGGGTCACCATGACCGTGGTCGATATCATTGGGACAGTCTGTGGCTTCCTCACCATCATTTTGGGGGTGTTTTTACTCCATGCTTTCAAAGACATGGACGTCAGTTTAGGGAATTTACCACAAGTCCTTCAGAATGAACAGCCAGCGCCGGTCACCAGAGATGACAAGAACATCTTGATAGAGGTGGACAACTCCAGCATCGCCCCAGAGGATAAACCCAAAGTATTCGTGCTCTACGCTTAGGGCATTACATGCAGGGGACTGGAGGTTGGGTGGGGGATGTCGGTATTCCAGGTGCCAGTGGCAAATTTTAAAAAGGAAAAGCAGAAAATAAAACAAATGGTGTCTTTTCCAAAGCCAAATCTTTCTCACGGCTTTTGGATGGGATCTCTGTCATGGTGTGGCAGCAAGGGGTGTGCTTAATCCTCGCTGGGCCTTAATATATGCAGCCACTGGAAACAAAAATCCTCTAGAAATATGATAGGCCTGGAAGAAAGCTCCTCTCTGAGGCCCCTTCCCATCTCTTATTCTTGGCACGCCTGATGTTTACCCTTCACTCCTTCCCCTGGGGGGCCGTTGATGTCTTTGTTTCCAGGCCTTGATGGATCATTGATTAGTGTTTTTTGTCTTTTCTTGTTTCCTTTCTAGACACTTGCATGAACTCTAAAATACACACCAGCGTCTCAAGAGGAGGTGAGAGACAAGGACTGAACCGTGCACGCCTGCTATTCAGACTCTGCTCATCCATGTTTAATCACTTGCTCTGCAAGTAGTGGGACAAGAATATTGGTGAATATGGGCCAAACATGGTGAATTTTGTAATAGCTGCTCACTCAGGCTCGGTGGCAGGACTCAAGCCATGAAGTGTTTTTACAGAGAGATCTTTTTCAGCTTTTGTTTTTTTGGGAGGTGCAGGAGTTTCCCTGAAGCAGTGTTAATTGTTTTTATGGGAGTTTGGGTTGGTTGGTTGTTTTTTTTTTTTCCCTTAGCATCTCTGCTGCCCAGGCCTTGGTGAAGTTGCTGGGCCTGACCCAGACCCCACGTGAGGAAGGGCAGCCCCTGCTCAGGCTGGGGAGCTCTGGCAGGTAAACCCCATGTCAAGAGAAACTCTGCCACCGTCTCCAAGACTTCTGGTGAAAATCTTTTCAGTCTGAAAGACCAAGTGGCTGTAAACGTTAAGTATTTTTTTCCCCAATTCTTTGAGCCCCGTGAGGTGTCCTCCTGTCCTCTGAGATGCTCACCTGATTATACCTGGGTCTGAGCATCACTGAGCGAATACAATGTGGGGCTGTGAGAGAGAGGACCTTGCAATCTCTTATTTTAGTAACATTTCACTACTATTTTTTTGGAATGTGGAAAGGGAAATAAAAGTTGTTTTTCAAAAAAATAAAAAGTTGCAGGTGGATCTGAAAGTTTTTAAAGATTTCTCTCATCTTACTGGTGTAGCCCTAAAGGATAAAGAGGCTGAGGGACAGCTGAGAACAAGAGAAAGAGCAGCTGAAGCAGAGTAAAACGGCAGCGACCTCCTTTGGTGGCAGAAAATAATCCAAGTCACCCACTCCAGCTTTGGTTTCAGCATCCTAATCAGTGTGATGCTTTATGCATTTTATTTTAGAAAATGGCTGTAAATGGGACTCATCTTTCCTCACTCTCTAGAAGTGCATTTCATAAAAGCAATCCTGCCATCCCTGGAGAAATGCCACATAGAAAATGAAGATTTGAACTGAGGTAGTGAAATAATACACAGTGAAAGGGTATTTGTTAATGACAACCAACAAATTTTATTAAAACTAGGCAAAAGGCACAATGAATTGCATTCTTCAAGTATTTGCATAGATGCATAGAGAGCATTGTTGTAAACCATTAACATATGGACACGGGAGAAAGTGAGATGTATTTTGTTGTAAGTTCTCCCAAGTAACATTATCTTTCAAAAAAATCAGGTTTTGCCATCTTTTTTTTACCATCTCCTGCAGTTCCCTTGGTCTCATTCACCCAACTTGCACACATCTGAAAATTTAAAAGGACTTACTTAAAACCACCTTTTGGAGATTTTTGTGATATTCCAGCAATAAAGTTTTCCATTAGAGTTTGGGCACGTCCAGTTGTTCTCTGAGCATTGTGTGTTCGGGGGCATTTTTTAAAACCTTGATCCCATGCTCACATGAAATGCAGTGAATATAATTTTAGTGATTTTCAGTGGCCGTTTGCTGAAGATCAGGGGTTGGAGCAGAAGTGCTGCTGTCCTCAGTGAGGGCTCAGATATGAGATCAAGTTCTTGTGGTTGAATCAGCTACTACAGTGTATGTACAGTCCTGCTCCACCTGTGAGCAGCCAAACATGCCATTACATACCAAGAAAGAACAGGTTTGGGGGTTGTTTGAATACATATTTTTATACGTAATATACCCCAACTATAGAAAAAGAGATAAAGATTAAAAAGCTGTTGTCTTTTACTTGCCTTCCCTTATTTCAGAAAGAAGTGTTTCAGGTTGGTTTGTTTACCAGGCACATAGAAGGTGAGAAAAGGTCTACAATTAGTAAGATAAGGAATAATCAGTGAGAATTTCAAGACACACCGTGTGAACTGTTTCCTTGTGGAGAAAGAGGTAGTAAAGTTGTGAAAACTACTGCGGCTTAAGTCATCCTACTGATGCACTACCACATATAAGTACAAATTTAATGAGTTCTTAGGGTTTATCTGGGGTTTCTTTAATAAGCAGATCTTAGGGAAAGAGAACCAGCAAACAAGAGTCTCTTTCTTTATGCCAATAATGCAGTTTCTCACATGGGGAGCAGCAGTCATGCTCTTTGAGGATTTGTCCATAATAAATCAGACACAAGAGAACTGTTGTAACCACAGCTCCAGATTTCCCTGTGTTCTCCTAGGAAATCATTTCAAGGAAAAAGAGAATCTGGCATAACAAAAGGTCTTAAAAAAACCCACATACAAAAGCCAAACTATTAGGAGAAGAAAAAACCAAATTCGTAAGGGAGGGTCCTCAGGGTCAGAACCATCAGCTGCTTAAAGTGCACATAGACAGCTCTCTCCATCCATGGCCTGGAGAAAAAACCTGGAGTAGGAGAGCTGCCCTACAAAAGCACCATGTGTTGCGTTAATATTTCGGCTGCTTCACCACTTGGGCATTTTTCAGGTAGGCTTCTCACTGGTTTGGGGAGCAGACAGCCCATGCTGAGTTACAGCTCAGCACAGGCCAAAGCCTGAGGAGACACATACAGAAACATCTACTGATCACAGTACCGCACGCTGCAGAGGAGTCTCAGCACTGCCTTCTGCTTCTTTGCTCTGGGTCTTGGCCAGAGCTTCCCTGTCGTACCTTGAGTGTGTCCTAATGACATGGATTGGAGCTCATGGGCCATGCTGGGGCTGCTTTTGGGATTTACAGCACCGAGGGAAGACAAGCGAGTGCTGGAGGGCAGAAGGGTTGCAACGCTCTTGCTGAAGAGGGTTATGTGGGGAAAATAATTGATCCCCTCTGCTAAAGCTGATCAACATCCGCAGTGGCCCCACAAATTCTATTTCCATGGTTGGCTCCCTGCTGGGGCCCCACTTGCCACCTACTGTAAACAGATAATAAACTGAAGAATGTTATAACCAGCTGCCTCTGCTCTCCCCAGAGGCAGTGGGTTCTGTATAGCACCAATATGCTCCTGCAGCTGCGTGGGGGGGCTGAGGAAGCCAACAGGGCTCACATGAAAGCCCATCAGGGCCAGCACCTGCACTCACAGCTTGTTCTCCCTAGTAACACTTAAATAACTGATTAAAAACACGTGAAACCCCCATCACCCCATCCCTGCACTGGATATTGCACAACAATATTTAAATACCGTATAAACAAGTTATCCCTACGTGGGAAAGGCAGAGAGGGTCCAGCTGAGCCTGGCGTGTACCTGGGGCACCCCTGCCATGCCTGACTGCAGCTTGGTGAGTCACAGAGGAAACAGGGGTGGGGCAGGAGGAGAGGAACTGAGACACTGTCCATGGCAGTGAAGGCGTGAGGGTGGTTTTGGGTGATGAAGGCCATCCAGTGCTCTGTGAAAGCCAGAGCCAGCCAGGAACAGGCTGCTTCAGGAAAGCCCACGGGAGCCTGGCTGTCCCACTTTCAAGTTGTTCACTGCTCCAGCTGTCCAGGCACCAGAGTTCTGGGTGAGATGGAAAAAAGGGGAAAAGAAGAGGAGTGAGCACTGATGGAAGAACAGGCACTGCCCTCGCGTTCTCCCTGCGCTGATGTTGCTGCCAGCCAGGCGAAGCCCGCCTGCATTCACACCCCAATGCATCACATAGGAACTCTCCCACAAGCAGCACAAGGGAGTTCCTGCAGTGTTCTCCACTTTCACAGCTGGCCTCCTGGGTGTTCCAGGCTGGAGACAATATAACTGAGCTGTGTGGAGTGCAGATGTTTTGTGTTAAAGGGCCCGGTTTGCAGGGCACTGAACTCAGTGCCTGAAAGCCCCTTATTAACTGCCTGTGTTCAGGACAATTTTGGGAAACACTCCCTGCAGAGACAGCATCTCCTTAGCCACGGCTGGAGAGGCTGGAAAGAATTTTTGTTCTTTACTGGGATCTTTTGTGTGAATCTTCATGTTTTGCTGCTCTTCATAGCGGTTTTGGGTCACACACCCCTTGACCCCACTGCTCTGCCCCACTCACACGAATGCCTTGCCTGAGGAGCTGTTCAGGGATGTGGAGGACTGAATTCACTGTTTTGCTCAACACAATAAATACTTAATATGAAACAGGAAAAAACCAGAGACCTCTGCGACAAAGGTGACCAACCCACAGCCTCTCTGTCTCCACCCACCTGCTCTGTGCATGAAGGTGTTTTGCAGCCTGATACTGCCTTCAGAGTGTTTTTATTCCCCAGGGGTGAGTGGTGCTTCCCACCACCCCTCTCAGTGCCTACCTCTGCCACAGGCTGGAGGCGTGCTGGGGCTCTGGTGTGCCCAGGAGGCAGTGGGACAGCAGAGCTGTTCCCCTGCCAGCCTCTGGATCTGGATGGGACGGGATTCGCTGGCAGAGCTCTCTGGGGTGGCCGGGGCCTTGAAATATCCTACAAAAGGAAGAAATAGCTTTGAATTTAAGCCTGAAATTTTGCAAGTAATAGGTAACCTGAGTTCCAGAGCCTTTTTAATTAGCCACATTAACTGATGCACTTCATGGCTGGAAGCAAGTTTCACACGCATACACTCACTGTTTGTTTGCCTATACAATACCTATAAACAATATATACCTGCATGTTCTCGTGCCCATACAAACACACACAGCCCCACGTAAAAGCAGTTATCATTTGTTTGTGCACACAGCTGTCCCTAATAGGATGCTCAGAGCATTATATTTTCCATTCATCTAATGAATTTCAGTGGAAAGTGTGTCCCGGGGGGAGAAGTTACCCCCACAAGAGCCAACTGCCTGTTGTTGCTCAGGCTCTGTGCTAAGCTGCTGCCTTACAGGTGTTGATTTAACAAACACAGCTGCACTCACAACTTGGAGGGCACCCAAACCCCTGCAGTCTCCCCAGACTATGCATAAATGCAGTGCTTGATGGCTTGGGGATCTAATGCTCTCCAAGGATCTTGCCCTGTGACTCCAGGAAGGACAAGGCAGGCTAAATTCCACTGACTGCCAGGTCTGAAGAGCTCCAATAGGAAGAGCAAGAGAGCAAATCTGGCAGATGCTGCAAACATCTAGGAAGGACACTGACACTAGCAAAAAGGGACATTAATTAATTTCCCCTGTGTCTTCTCCAACTCGTGGCTCTCCACTAACCCAGAAACAGCAAGGTTTCGTGTGGAAATCCTGTGAAAAGTGCTCCATCTAGTAGGGCTGACTGAGATAAAGAGACTGGATGTGTTGGGCAGGGAACACAAAGGAGATCATGGGGAACTTGTCAACAAGCAGCTGGGAAGGATACCTATTCCTTATTGACAACACTCAGCTTCCTGCTTTTGTTTTAGTCTTCTTTCCTGCTGAAGTGCCGGCTGTTCACAGGAACAATGGAGCTAGAAACAAACCCCATTCGCTAAGACTTTCCTCCATAGGGTTTGTTTTCCTCTATGTCCTTCAGAGAGAGACTGCCCAGGAGCCAGCCTCCTGGTACCCGCTGGAACCGGGCCCTTTGCTTCTTTGAGGGCCCCAAACTGATAATATTTTGGCAAAATATTAATCTGAGTGATTTACCATCTCTTCCATAAGAATGTGGGGCCCGTAGCAAGTTTAGAACAGAGCTTCCAGCAAAAGAAATAAATCATTCCTTCTAACCCTCAAAAGAACCTCATGGAGAGGATGCTCACATAAGATGGGGTCAGTTTGGGTCAAGCCTAACAGTTCCCCCGGGGCGAGAGGCTTCACCAGAACAAACCTCCCATCAAACAGCATCTGCAGGACAGCAGCACAGCTCCGTACCTGAGAGGTTGGAGGTTTGGGAGCAGGAGGTGCTGGCCTGCTCGGGGGTGTCCTCCGGGGAATGTCCTTCGGCAGTGCCGGCTGCGCTGGTCCCACGGGCTGCCCCACGCTGCAGCTGTGGCTGCCAGAGAAGGTGGGTGGCTGCTGCCTGTTTATCTGGAGCCCTGGAGCTTGCTGAGAAGGAGGTTTCGGTGGGATTTCAGGGAAGCCAATCACCTGTGCAGAAGAGCCACAAATCCTCAGGTATTTCCACTTCAAACCACCCTTTACACTCACTGCGACACTTCTGAGGATCTACGTGAGATCTATGAGCCACAGAGTAGAAAATATTGCCTGCAACACCAGTAATGTGTTGTGTATGTGTGGCAGGTGTTGATTAGATGGACTGGGAGAACTTGGGATCATGAGGCAAAAATGGCAATCGAGAGAACAGAGTAATCCAGGCATCAGTGTGATGCTTGCAAATTAACCCAGGGTTTGCCATTTCTCCAGTTTTGAGATGGGGGATGTGACAGCAGAGGATCTGCCAGGAGAGACGAGAAGCCACACAGGCCTGGTCAAATCCCAGGTCCTGCCTTTAAGGAAATCACTAGGAACAGGTGCTACACTCAGCTACCACTGACTTTCAGCCGTGGGTGATGCCTCTCTATTTATCCCAGCCTTCGATGAAACCACTCCCCAGCTGCAGTGTGAGGGGGAACCACATCCCACACCTCGGGGCAGCTGCGTCTCTGCCCTGCAGGTGGAAGGTGACCCTGGCCCTACCTTCCTCTGCTGCTGGGGGGTTCTCAGCTTGAAGGCAGGGTTTGCGTGCCCGGTTCCAGAGGTGTCACTGACAATGCAAGAAAGAAAAGAGTGTTAATGTCTCAATATGTTTTCTCCTTTATTTTCCTGTATTTTTTTTTTTATCTTCACTGGAGTGAAAAAATGAGAAGCCAGTAGTGACTTACACCAACAAACCCTACAATTTAGTGACGTTCCTCACAGCACTTGCAATGCCTCTTCTGTCCTGGCACTGAAGGCAGGAGGGGGGACAAGCAGACAAGGCACAGCACTGACAACTTACCTGAACTGAGGCGTCTTCTTTAGAGAACAGATGGCAAATTTATTCCAGCATTTCAGATAATAGAATAAAAACATGATTCCTTTAAGAACGAGAATAGGAGCCAGGATCGCCAGAGTTATCACGACCACTGAAGAGCCTGAGGGCAAGAAAGTAGAGTTTGTTAAATGGAAAACTCTGCTCCCAACTAACTCAAGTCCTTCTGAAGTGGCACCGTAGCAGAGCTGGTCCCACTCACCTTCAGGCAGAGGGGGACCACTGTCCAAGCTTCCTCCTGTCCCTTCCTTGTTGCAGAACGGGGGGGCCCACCCCTGGTTGCAGTGGCAGTTCTTGTTGTTGTTGCAGACCTGGAGTGGAAAGATTCAGAGATTTAAGTGGCAGCTGCTAAGAAACCTGCAAGGGAAAACAAATTAAGCCCTCGCTGAATTAAACACTACAGGAGAGACTCTAATGGGAGTTGAGTGCCTTGGAAACTCTTTTCTTCAGGGAGTGACAGTGTCCTTTATTTCCTCAAAAATTCTCCCTGTCTCCAAAAGACAAGAGTTCTTCAGCTGAAGTGCCAATAACCTGAAGTCAGCAGAAAAGCAGCATTTAGAAATGCCTTTCTCTTATCTCTAAACTGAAGGACATGAGTTTTCCCTTTCATCGAGTGAAGATTTCTTATTGTTTAGGCCAAAGACCTTGGCCCATTGGTATTTGTCTTTTCTTTCCATCCCCTGGGGGCACTGGAGAGCAATTTGGGATAAGCTCTAAAGGTTACTTTTCTCTGTGTTTTTTCTTTAGTAAGTCTGATACTTTTTATTCAATCTAAACTGGGCCCAGAAGAATTTTCTTCAAGATGACTCCTTGTTTTTCATTTATTGCAATTCATATCCCTCCAGCAGACCTCCTCAAATCCTGTGTCAAAGGGACACTCATGGACCAGAAAATGCATCAAACAGCAAAGAAATGTGCAAATTAACAACCAAGAGACCAAAGTCCAGAGCAAACCTAAGGAAGGTGTCAGAACTGAGCTGAACAAGCAGCCACAGAAGAATGGAAGCCCATCCTGCTTCAGCCTGGAGTGGAGATGAAAAAGAAGACACTTACTCCACGCCCGTGGCACTTCTTGCTACAGCTTTCAGCATCGAAGATGATGGACATGTTCTGGCAGCGCCCCTCAAAGCAAACCTGCACAGAAAGCATCCAAAAGCTCAGTGTTAGCTCTCTGAGTTATACACCGTATCACTGCCTTGTGCTATTTTGTAACTCACAGGGCCCCAGACACCGTGGAGAAACAACTAATTAATTACCTGGGCAGAATTACAGGAAATGAAGTTAACCTGGTTCCCACGCAAACAGTTAATCACTACCCTAAATCCCAGCCAGTGTGAATCAGAGAGGAGTGGGAGCTCAGCTGGCAAGAGCTTGGCCATGCCCACGCGGCAAATCCCTGAAGGAGCTCTCACATGTCTTGATTTCCAATTGTGTCTCACCTTTAAACAAGACAACTTCAACCAACTAGCAAATCCCAGATATAGCACTGGCCCTGAACTTCATCTGGCAAAGACACGAAGCCTTTGGTGTGCGTCCTTCCATTGCTTCTCTGAAGCCTCTAAGAAATTATCTTTCTAACAAAGACAAAAATCTCCCAGAAGGCATTAGACATAAAAAATTAATGGCTTGAAAACCACAAAGCACATTCTGGGTGGAAAAGTGATACCCTGAACCTCCCCCAAGCCACTCCAGGCAGAACTGTACCTACATGATGGCTCCCACACTTTGTTCCTGTCAACACCAGGCCAGGATCCAGCATCTCCTTCTCCTCGCTGTCGGATCTGTACACATGGGTCCCTCGGCACCGCTGCATGTTCACAGTCGTGTCTATGGGCACTGCATTGGGCTGCAGGGGTTTGAAAGCAGAGCTCTGGCACTGGATCTTCCCACATTTAGCATCTCTGATTTCAAAGGAAAGGCTAAAGTGATTATTCCTGGCTTGCGGGATGTTTTGCAGACATGAGCTCTAAATGTAAATTAAAGCAGCAGTGCTGAGTCATTGTTAAACAAGCAGGCACCTCCTAAGGACTATCCCAAGCAACAGTGTCTGATGGATCCTGATGACACCATCCCACAGTCCCCATGGATGGGGGATGTCCGCATGGGTGGCCAACCTCAACAAAGTCAGAGCTAAGACTAAGAAATTTTTGTCTGAGTTAGAAAGCTACATTTATCTTAGAGATTACTAAAAATCCCCCCTTCTGTTGCTTTGTTGCTTCTGTTGCTTTTTCGTTGGAAGAATATCAACTAGATGTTTGAAAGTGCAAAAGGCAGGAAAATGGTGAACTGAAAGCTTCAGCTGTAAGGGCTCTAAGTCCCACAAGGATGCAGCTGGTTTCCCAGGAGGCAGAGGGAGAGAGTGAATCAATGGACGGATCAGTTTTATCTCCTGGCCCGTAATTCTGTAATACATAAAAACATCTCCAACAAGCAGCTCTGCGCTGCCACTCTGCTTTGTACCTCATCTCACACTTCCTGTAGTTCCCGTAGATGTCCTTCCCACAGTTCCCATAGATGTCTCCTGCAGCATTGACCTTCTCAAAGCAGGAGTCTGGTGCTGGCTGTGCTCCTGCATGGAAGAGACTCATGTGGCTGGTTCATCTCACCCCATGCCAACCACTCACTTGTCCTTTTTCTGGAATGGTTGGAGCATGGGAAATGTTTTGCTACCTCCTCCAAGTGAGTAAGGCAGGAGAAAAGGCTCCTCAGACTCTGCTACTGACAGCAGGAATGGAAGGTACTCCTGCCTTGCACGGGGTGAGGAACAGCAGGGTGGAGCATCACATTTCATGGATCAAAGCACAGCATTTTCTGCTGCTGGCAGTGTCCTTACCAGGCCCCCACAGCTGCACACACTGGTCCCTGTAGGTGAGGCACATGCCGCTGTAGCAGTAGGCCCTTCCTCCGTCGCAGGGAGCCCCATCGATCTGGTAAGAGTTGAGGGGGCAGAACGGGGACTCGCCAGTGCAATATTCTGCGAGGTCACAGAGTCCTGACCTCTCCCTGCAGAGAGTTCCTGGAGACATCAGCTAAAAAGAGACAGTGGGAAAGCCCCAGAATTATTGCTTGGCTCCTCTGTGGTTTCATGTCTGCATGTCTGCCTGTAGATAAGACAGAACCTTGCGTGTGTCACTTCATCCTCCTTGTCTAAGGTTTTTTGAGGTGAGCAGTGCCTCTGGGATTTCATTAATTGGACGAACTGTGTAGGATAAAATTAACGACTGGATGCCTTCCCCAGGTAGCGATGAGATCACGCACAGAATGCAAAGCTGCCAGACCTCATGGGGTCACTGATCCATCTCGCTCTACCCTAGGGTAGGATCCAATTTACCTGAACCATTTCTGACAGATGTTTGTGTAATCTGTTCTCAAACCCCTCCCTGGCTGGGAAGTTTGTTTCTGTGTTTGCCTGTCCTTTCTGCTGGAGACATTTTCCTAATGCATAACTGATGTCTCCCTTGCTTATGAGTTTACTCAGTTCATCCTTCTCCTGTCCACCACACACATGGGGAGCAAAGGGCATTCACAGTCACATCTGCGAGGTTGTTCCAAGTGAGTCCAGGTGGATTTCTGGAAATTGTTTTCCACATGCTCAGGATAGGTCAGTAAGAGCAGGCAGTCAATGTGCAAACATAAATATGAGCTTAAGAGAAATGTTTGCTTATGTTTGTTTTTGAGTTAATTTGTTGTCAAATTTGAGATCTTCGGCTCCAAAATCAGAAACACATTTTAACCAGTCACTATAATGAAAGCTGAGATTTAAAATGATACTCTTTGCCAGCAGTTCTTCAGCAAACACCTGAGCTAAAGGAATTCAGCTGCACCCCAGAAAAGAGAGTTCAGAGCAAACACAGCATCCAGCCTAATCCCTGGAGGAAGTGTTTGCTCCACGAGCTCTGTCTAGATTTCTTCTAGAGCCAATGGAGAGAAATATCAGCTCTGATTCATCCCTCAGTGTTTAAGAGAGGCAGTGTGACTTCACTCCAGCAGCATTCACAGCTCATCTTAAGGTATCACAGGAGTAAATTAAATTAATCAGCCAGAAGAAAGGACCCCACTAGTTTGATTACACTCACAGCTGTTGCACCTAAAAAAATCAAGCCAGGTGAGGAGTTAAACTCCATATTTGGCTGTGTTTTCTCCCATTCCCCCACCAGTTTTATCCTCACCACTTCCATCCCAGTTATTCCCTCTCCTCTCAGGAAAACCCAGAGATCCCACCTTGCACTGATGACAGCAGCTGCCATGGGCACATTCAGCACCAGGTTTCAGGGAGCAGGTCCTGGGGTCACAGCAGGGGTTCCTGCACTCCTGGAAGACAGTGAGATGCAGCAGGGTTTAGAGGGCAGATCTGAGGCTGGCACTGATGTGTTCTCACACACGGTGAATCACACACAAAGTAACACCCTCCCTTCCACGCTGTGCTCGTGGTACCCAGCACGAGCTGAATTCCAGCCCTGCACATCCACCCTCTGATGGGCTGATGGGATGCAATTGGTTGTGCTTGTCACATCTGCAGAGTCTGGGCTACTGGTTCCAGCTCCATTTTTTTAATGAGTCAAAGGATGGATATGGAGAAGTGAGATGCAGTGCTGAGAGAAGCCCCATCCTTAACAGGAATGGAGCCATAGGTAACGTGAACTTATATAAGGAACTGCAACATCTGGATGAATTCTTCCTGGCTATCAGGATGAGTTTCTTCACCGAAAGGGTTGTTAAGCATGGGATGGGCAGCCCAGGGAGGTGGTGGAGTCCTCATCTCTGGAGGTGGTCAAGAAGCATCTGGACATGGCACTGAGTGCTCTGGGCTGGTTGGCAAGGTGGTGATGGGACACAGGTTGGACTCACTCTTGGAGGTCCTTTCCAACCTAAATAAATCTGTGGTTCTGTGACCTAAAATCACTTTTTCATCTCCTTTTGAAAGGAAGTTTATATCACCTCTGTTCAGCCCTGGACCACACCATCCCTGAGCTCTGGGGTGGATTGTACTACACACTGTGAAGTCAGATGTAATATTTTAGAACCTCGATTTACATTTACATACAGGGAAGACATTTTTGTCTCCTGCACAAATAACAGCTGATTACAGATCACATAACTGTAGTTGCAAAACACATAATAAAAAAAATTGTGTCCCACTAAACCCCAAGTGGTTGGACACGAACAGTTTTTACCTCCACCTCTCCACAGTCACACTCCTCCCCCTCTTCCAAGTAGCCATTTCCACATTTCCCTCCACCGTACATTCTTTTGGTATCTGGCATATTGGAGAGACACATCCCTCCACCAGACTGCAGATACTTCTCCAGCTCTTGTCTGTTGCACTGGTTGAACACCTTGGGGAATGGGTGCCTGGATACAGACAGGGTAGAAAAACATGAAGACAGATCTGGGCAGTGGTTTAGAGAACCAAAAAGGAGCACAGGCAAATCCTGGCAAGTGCCAAAGGACACAGGTCTCTCCCTGAAATTCCTGGAGCTGTGCTAAAGCAGATTGTGATTTCCTGTGCCTGCATTCCCCTTGAAGACAAGGGGAGGCTGCACTGCAAGATTGTTTAGTAACATAATTGCCTTACAAAATAGACTTCATAGAACCAAAACGTGTTGAGTTACGTTAGACTGTGATTGCTGACAAGCATGGCTGTCCTTACCTCCTCAGTACTGGAGCTGTGCCTTATTCCTAACAAGCCTGAGAGTCCAGCACTCAGCCTGTGAATAACTGCCTGTGAGCCTACCCGCTAAAAATAATATTTAATTTTTCCCATCTACTGCCTCATTTTGAAGAACGGGAATATTTTTTGTGACATGAATTATTAATTTCTGTTGCTACAGTGCCTGTGCACTCCATGTGTGGCTGTGCACGTGTGTGGATGTTGTGTGCTCTACTTGCGTGCCACTGTGCTTTCACTTCTCACCCAAATGGTTTTCCTTGGAGGAAATGATGCACATAAAAGAAGATGTCTACAAAAAAAAAAATCTGTTCAAACAGAGAAAGGCTTGAGAAAGTGGTGAATGTGGCTTTAAGTGAAGGGATTCGTCTGGCATGTTTCGTGACTGAATTGTAGAAATCGTTGTTTCCTCATCCAAAATCCGATTTTTAATTCTTATGGGCTTCTAGAGCCACTCTTACTTCCCCTTTCACTCAAAGACTTCTTTCCTGTTAAACACAGGCTCTCAGAAACCAAGGAGTATTCTTAAGAAAAGGGAACAGGAAAATTTTCCTGTTGCCAGACAGTTCAGAATTCCACTTCTTAATTACCTAGGGCCAGTCTCAGCCAGGAATCAGTTCCTTGGCAATTAGCAAATTGCTACTGCTCCATGACCCGGGGTTTGTCCAGCAATATTTTCTCTATAAACACTGACTCCAGCAGGCAGCAACAAACCCACTTTCACTCTACATTTCTAGTTCTTACTCCACCAAGGCTCTTGTAACAAAGCATTCCTCCCTGAGACCATGCAAGATGAACTCACCCGGTTGCAGAAGCCATGATGCAGCCCCCATCTGCTGCAGGGGTGGTACAGCAGCCAGCAGAATCGTGATTCATGCCAAAATTGTGTCCCATCTCGTGGGCAATGGTAGCAGCAACACCAATGGCGTTATCAGAGTGATCCTGTGCAAGGTCAAAGAGGCACGTCAGCATTTTACCTGCGCCTGTCCTGTGCACCTCTGGGTCAATGGGGTGAGTGGCACTTCTCATTAGGACATGTAGAAAACATATATTTAAGGTATTCCTGCCTATAAGCAGGTGAGTGGAGATCTTCACAGGAAGTATTTTCTCCCTGGGCTTTAGGAGGCATCTGTCCTACGTATTCACTGCTGGCATGAAACTTTATATGAGGTATTGGCAATTACTTACCATGTTTACTCCTCCTGACTGGAAATCAGAGCACATGGCCATCACGGGAGCCAAGCCTACCGTGGTACCTTTGAAGGGCACACCCCTAAAATCAACCCAGAAAGAGCATGAAATGGCACCGAGGCACTCGGGAAGGCAGGCAGAGAAATGCGCCCTGCAGTGCACAGCTTCTTACACAGTGTCAGGGGGACACATTGCCTTTATAGTAACTTCCAGTACAGGACATCATAGCAGAGCTACAAAGCCTTAAGGTCTGTTTATCTTGGACTGCTACTCTGTTTTATGGGCCAGCCAGACAATCCTATTTTTTATAATGGTTTGGTTCCAAAAAGTGCTCCTGCTGAGCTTTGCAACAAGCACAGAAAAGACTATCTCTGGATCCTTGGTTGAGTACTGTTTGTGAATACTTAATTTACCATAAGCCTGAGATATTTGCCAGCTTGGGATTCAGGGACTTGAGAGAGTAGTAGGTAACACCTCTGAGGTGCAGCCACACTCTGCTCCTGCCTCTGAGCTGGAATTCTGCACCACCCTGACAGCATCTCTGAAATGGGAGCCCTAGAAATTGTGCTCAGGACATGACCAGGTGGAGAGGAAATACAGCAGTGTTAAAGGGAAAAAAATCCAACCGAAGAAAACAAGGGAAAAGGCATTGTATCTCTGCATTTCAGTCCTACGTGTCCTCTGACTCATCCTGGTGGATGAATTTCCATGGAGGAGGTAAGGGGATATGAGAGCTGCTGCAGATTTTTCTTCCAATGCCATCTGCACTGCCGGCCAGGCTGCTGGCCCTGATGAGATCAGTGGGCCATCAGTCACAGGCCATCATCAGCTGGCTCCCAGCACCGGGGTGCTGTGTGTCAGTGGGATGGGTTAGGAATGAATGCTTTCCACAAAGCCACTTTGAATTTTGGAAGGATATCATGGTACAAACTGGTTTCCCACCCACCCAACCCACTTGTCAGAAACAGGAGGAATGAGCTTACGTGATTAGCTGGGCATTATCATGTTTTCTGTGCAGCCTCTCTTTGCTACTCCAGGCCAGAAAGGACTTGAGGGTGGAGTAGGGATTCTCTGTTACATCACATTTATTCCCGTAATTCCAGATCTCCAGCCCCACCAAGGCAATCCGGATATTCAAGGCCCTGTAAAACTAAGATACAGAAAAGAAAAGAGATGATAAAATGAGCACCATGGAGTTATTTTACTGTGTTTTAAATCTTGAATATATACCGCTAATTGCTACTAGAGATCCGCATGTCCAGAGTAGAAGCTCCCTCTGGAAATGCATTTCAGCTTAGTGCTGAGCTCTGCAGACAGAAGTGTGCAACCCCCCACAAACTTAAACTCGACTGAAATAGAGACATTGAACTTTCATTTTTGAATGAATGGCAAAGACATAATCTGGAGAAACAAAGACTGGAGACTGACATCATGTTTCATCTTCTGGTACGTTAAAATTCCTGAAAAGAGTGAGGGAATGATCTTCTGCCCACATCAAGTACAAACAGGAGAAGCATTCATGGGTAGCGGGGTGAAGGGAGTGGTGGAAGGAGTTTAAGGGGAGCAGAAAGCAACATCTGAAAAGCAAGGACGTTTTGCCTCAGCAGCACTAGATACCACTGCAGGGATGACTTCTGAAGGCTCCTTCCAGCTCTACTTTCCAGGTTTTCTACCATTTCAAGTGAATACCTTGATCCCTCTTCAAAAAGCATTACTTAGGTAACGGTTTTTACAGCAATGTAGTAAAACACAAGATGCTCATGCTGGCTCCCAAGTAAAGAATGGAGACCACCCCACCCCATTCCGGGTTTGCAACGACAGAATTGTTTGGCAGATGCTCTCCCCAAGTCACTGGGGAGAACTGCCAAAACATTATTCTCTCCCCCAAAAAGCCAGCCTTCCTCTGGCCCAATTAAATCTCATATTCCATGATCTGGGCCTTGCTTTCCTCCTTTCACACACACCCAATCTCACCTTATCTACGTAATTAGCAGCTTCCACTAATTTAAGCTTTGTTGCTTCGATGCTGAAGCGATGTTTCTGAAACTGAACAAAATGAACACGTCAGGCAGCACAAAGGCAACTACAAAGAGCTGAAAGGTGTTAAAACAAACCACATTATTCTGGAAATAAGAAGGCAGCTATGAAGTGAAGTCTCCCTGCACTGCACATCTGATTATAAGCCCACCTGTACACGTATATTCAGAAGTCATCCCTGGCACCCCATGGCAGTGATGCTACTCAAGTGTTGGCACAGTGGAGCAACCCAAACTCATCAGTGCCCCCAGAGCCAGGGGCTGGCAAAGAACTGGCAAATGTGCCAGGTAAAATGTGTGATAACAGGACTTCATGTCCGAGGTCAAGGCTGCTGGAGCTCTCATCACATCTCACTCATCCAACCAATTTGCCTATTTAAACCATCTGGCAATTAACAAGTTAATTTTAGCAACCTGGTTGGTTCAAAGGATTGAAGTGGCGAACTGTTTAGATTTTTGTTTAACAGATGACAAAACCTGGGACTTTTCTTCCACTGAGGGACACAGCAAGGAAAGGGCAGTTAACAACAGCACCGTGAGGCTCTGGCCCAGTTTGTCTGATCAAACAGTGAACAACATATGGCAGTTCCCGGGTATTATGTGTTTTCTCAGTTTCCCTGGTGTCCTGCTGCCTAACAGAGAAACCAAAATAGGTTCTGCCTCTTTAGTTTTGTTCAGAATAAATTATAGCCCAGAGCACTGTGTGGTTTTCCCTACTGGAGTTTCAAGTTGTAAATTATGGATAGGACCAGCCTGGCTCCTGTCTGTGCTGGAGATTAAACAATCAGTAAAACACTGTGTGGTTTGCACTGTCGGTGTGTCTGGCCTGCTGTCCAGGCTGGGAATGGGGGAGGGATTGCTGACTTCACTCAGCTTCTTCCAGACCTATTCTGTGATCTGGAGACTTAAAAATGTCTATTTATACATCTGCTACCAGCTCAGAGCAGAGCATGATCACAGTTATCTTTTCTAGAGATTAAGTGTACTGCAGTTAGAAGCACATCACTCCTGGAAACCCCCAAATTTCCCTATTCTAAAGCCAGACTTCCCCACCCTTGACTAGGGCTGACCACTGCTACCTTGGGAGACCAGAACTGACCCTCAGCCCTCATCCAAATCACACCCTGCATCTCTCCCCGGGCCAGTGGTGGCTGCCAGGACAAAAGTGACCAAGACACAGCTCTCCCTGTCTGCTGGGGGTAGGACCATTGGGATGGCAAGAGAAAACCTGCTGAGCCCCAGCTGCCCTCCCTGATGCCCCAGGAGATGCTGCAGGTGAGAGGCTTTGTGGGTATAAACACAATCCCATTTCTTACCTCGGCATAATCAGCCACGAGCAGGAGCTCCACGTACTTCGTGGCGTGCAGAGTCTCCCGTTTCACCTGCAGCAGCAGCCACACAGGTTATTGGGTTATTCCCCCCGTACTCCCCAAGAAACTCTTCACAAAACATTTTTACAGGTCATTTTTCCCAGTTTGTTTCTCACTGGCCATTCATCCCACCCCATCACACACAGGGACCTCCAAATGTGATTGATTTAGAGCAACCAAGGTCAGTATGGCTACAGCAAGTGCCCACACGGCTGTCCTCAGCCCACCTGTTTGTTCCTGTATCAGATGTAGGAACAGCTACAGCCCACCATAGTCCCCAACACTCGTTTAATTTCCTGCTGGAGCCACTATTTCACAACCAGCTTGCTGCAAACCCTCTTAAGTGTTCTTCATTTCACTTTCTGAGCTTTGCTCCTAGAGAACAGCAGGGCTGGGAACAGGTGGGATATTTGGAGCACCACGCACGGACCCAGGCTGAGCCCTCCTCACCCTCTGGCCTGGTGGTTTCATCCCTGCTGTGAAGTTCCTGAGCCAGTCTTCGGCTGCATCCCCAGTGCCCTGGTAGCCACAGGCTCCTCTCTTCAACCTCAGGTTGTCCACCCTGTAAATCAAGTGCTGGTTTGGGCTGTCAGGAGCTGGCTCCAAGACATAGCTGGAATTGCTGCTCAATACGATAAGTCCTCTGTTGAAACGGGAAGCAATAAAAGGGAAAGTTAATTACTATCACAGCAACTGGAGACAAACCCTTCTGCTGCTGCTGAGCTCCCATCTGACTCTGGCAAGACACTTATCCTTACCAGGCCAGTCAGTTCATTAATAAAAAGGGTGGGAATATTTTGAGTTCAGAGGGGGAAATCCCTGAGCTTCCATACATTAAAATCCATTCAGCGGGCCTCAGACATCGAGGGGCTAATGGAGCATGTGCTGCAACCTGAGAAGTTTAACGTACAGCCTTTTGTTCAGGGGCAATGTAAGCTTCTCAACCAATAGAAGAAATTTGCTTTTAAAAGAACGGACCTGAAAAATGTGAAGACTGTTTGTCAACAGGAAAAACAGTCTGGGTCATCTGGGTCATGCACATAACCAGATGGGTCAAAATCTCTCTGGGTCATGCACATAACCAGATGGTTCTGGTTTTCTCAATGAGCATCTTACAGCCAGCAGAGCTGGAAATCTGTGTGTGATGCCTTCTAGAAGATGTGAGGCTCCATGGGCACCACCCACACCGTGCAGGCTGAGAGTGAGAACAGCCACGTGTGCTCAGCTCCTGTGCCTCCCCAGCAGTTAGAAAAAGATAGCAAGGAGTTGCCAGCAGACATGGACAGCTCAGGGGTGCAGGAACCCTCTGCACAGGCACACTGAACATCTCTGTCCCTCTGGAGCTGGAAGGCAGAGCCTAGGAAAACACAGGCTGACAGAAGCACGGCACACCTGCGACTGCTTTTGCTTTTGGAGTATTTATTGCAAGCCACAGGTGGCTGCACTGTCCTGTTTATCTCACTGGGCCCTTTGGCCTGTGCTACACTCACTGAGATGTCTCAGGTTTGCTTTGGCAGGGGCTGTTTCCTGGCTGGAGCCAGTCCCATCAGCACAGCTTCCAGTGGGGCTCCAGAGCAGATGACCACTAATGTCAATAAAGCCCGTGTGATGTTTTGGAAACAAACTCTGAGCTGGTGTAAATGAACACAGCTCCTTGGTCACAACAAACTGCTTCATTTAGTCCTGGCTGAGGATACAGACCCCCTTTCCCAGCCAAAGACCCCATTACTCCCAAAGTAAAGGTTTCACACACACTGCCCTGGCACCACCTGGGGAGAGAGCAGAGAGCAGGGCTGACAACCCAGGACGGAGCTCAGACTTGAAGACTTTGCCCCAAAACACACACCAACTTGCCAGCTGTGAGAGACTGGGAGAAGGTTTCTGCACTAGTGTAGAGCACTGGGCTGGGACGTGGTGAGTCCTGTCCCTGCCTGTGACAGATGCAGCCCGGAGCCACTAACAAGAGTCTTTCGCTCCAGCGGACTCGAGTTAAACTCACTCATTGCACCAGTCCACGCTGCCAGCACACAGGGTCCCCGAAGGGGAACAGGGCTGATTAGGAGGCCGTGGCTAATAATGATACCCCAATTTCTGCATTTGCCCCTTTTTATGCCCAGGCTGGGTGGCCTTTGAGAGCAGGTCTATCCACAGGCTGCTGGGAGCAGAGCTCGGGTGGCAGCACCGGAGCAGAGGCATTCCCAGGGGCATTCCCAGGGGCATTCCCAGGGGCATTCCCAGAGGCATTCCCAGCGGCATTCCCAAGGGCATTCCCAGATTCCCGCATCTCCAGGCACTCACCGCAGCCCTCGGCACGTGCTGAGCGTGACGCTGGAGTGCTCCCAGCCCCGCACGACCCCGTGGTAGAAGCAGTGGTCCTGGAAGGCAGAGGGAGGCAGGGTTGGCAGTGCAGATTTGGGATGGACACGGGACATGAGCTATATTTAGGCGTCGCTGAGTCCCGTGCGAGCGCTGCCCGCGCTCCGGTAATTGTTCCCTTTCCGCTGCATTTGGCAGCTGATTATCACCGCTAAATCTCTGTGACTCTGCAGCGAAATTTGGCCTTTCGGCTGCCATGCTTGCTGTGCCAGAGCATCAAACAGCTCCTTGTTGCCAGAAAAACTGACAGCTTTGAATCCCCGAGGAAACGACTCGGATGGCTGCAGCATTAGGGCCGGCCCAAAGCTCTCTGCCTGTAACAGGAGCTGCCCATCGATGGCAGCTGGCCCTGGGTCAGGCCCCGAGGGATGTGGCTTCAGCCCCAGAGAGGGGGACACCGTGGGCAGCGGGGAAGCCCCCCGTCTCAGGGCTGCTGGTGAGACAAAGGCAGCCTCTGGCTGGGACAAAGAGGCTTTGGGGCAGAAACGCCAACAATATTCATGACATCCCTTCCCCTCACCCCGGGGCAGCAGTAGGAAAGATGATCTCATGGGGATTTTATCTCTTATTTTTGCTCTGTGACCAATGCACATCTTTGTGCTGCTGCGGCACAGCCAGCCAAGCCTGTGTGAGATCAGTATTTTATGGGGTTTTTACCGAACTGGAGCTTATAGGGGCTGCTTTTCCCAAGTGCTGGGAAGGTCCCCAGCGTGGGGAACCTGGTGGCAAAACTAAAAGCAAGAGGGTGAGCAGTGTAAGGAATAAACAATTCCCCAGCACCCAGAGAGAGGGGGGCAATGCTGGTGGCTGACCTTGGCTCTCATAACAGAGCTCGGGCTAAACAGAAAGATGTTTTTACCATTTTTGGGGGATGGAGCAGCTTTCCCACTGGAACCTCCCAGATCAGAAAGCTGGACGGCCGTCCCCTTTAGCTTAAAGCTGGGGGGATCTGTGCCCTCAAAAAAAAAGGCTCAGGAGGAAGAAGTTCACCTGCTTCTCCAAGCCCCAGCCTGCTGTCCCATGCAGGCACAGGAGGGAATGGTCTCTGCACTCACCGTGTGGGTCAGGGAGGTGCTCTGGGCTTGGCCAGCCTGGCTGTAGTGGGTCTCGGTGTAGCCTGGTGCAAAGAGATTTCTGCAGAGACAGTGGAGGGGGGTGAAAGAAAAGTAAATTAAAAAATAAATATGGTAAGACCTTTCTTTTGACCTGGATTTCTGCTTCTTAGGGGTGCTGGAAAATCAGCTAGATCCAGCTCGCTCTGAAGTCAGTGTAAATATTCCTGCTGCTGTGAACCACTGTTGTGGATTCGGGGCAGTCAGTATTTTCTACCCTTAGTGTGAAACCAACTGCAACACCCCGAGAGGGCAGGTGAGAGACGGGGATTCACAGGACACCAGCTGTGCCCTATCTCTGCCCTCTGCTCCCAGCGTGTCCCTCCTGCCAGGCACTTGTTCGGGGAGCAGCGGCAGCTCCTGGTGGCCCAGGAGCCGTGGGATCCACGGCAGGAGCACCACCATGGGCTGTGCTGCCTGTGCAGAGCACGCTGTGACGGCAGAGGGTCAGAAGGTGGGAGCACAGCTGACCTTGCCACATCCATCTCTCCGCTGCCCTGGCAGGAGCTGAGCGCTTGTCCCGGAGCACATCCGCTCCTGGGAGGGCCCCACAAGCCATCTAAGTGCTCTTTCAAGCCATTTATTCAATTAGAACAATAACAGAGAGCCTGTCCCTGAGTTCAATTAGGCACCAAGATCCAAGTCCAACAGCTACCAGTGAACAACTCAACTTTACATGAGGACTTTTAAAGACCCAGCAGCCCAACCTCATCGCTGACCCTTAATGGGTACAAGTCTCTGTGCAGAGTTTACCTTCTATTGCCAAGTTATGCCCCAGATATACTGGGATTAGACTCAAAGCACCAAGTCCAGCCTAGCAAACACAACACAGGCCAGTTCAGGACACATCCGGGCGCTGGTGTGAGTCCTCAGCTCAAACCCAGACTGTCTCCACTGCCCAAATCTGAGTACAATCCTAAACTAATCTGCAGCTGCATTTCAACTGCTGCCCAGAAGCCGGTTCACATCTTTGATACAGGAAAATGCTGATTCCCCAATTTGAATTTGTTCATGTCATCCCAATGTACACAATATTCTCCCTGTCTTCAACCCAGGATCAGACCAAAAGTCTATAAAAGGAGCTCCTGTGCACTGAACAGAAAGCATTTTGATTTTGTTCCAGAGGAAACAGCCTTCTCCTTCTTTTTAAACATCTGCATTTGCTAAACAGTGATGTAAAAAAGTACAGCAAGTCAAAATCTGGGCCAAACCAAGAAGGTCATATCCTGTGTCCATCTCAGCAGCCATAAAATGTAGGCTTAAAGCGGTTTTTAAAAACAAGAGTTTGACTTGCAAAAATTTGGAGAAGGATCACAGAACATACCCTAGTGATGAAACACAATCCTGCAGCAACCCCACAGCGCTGTCGGGCCACCAAAGTGCCACATTTGCCATCCACGAGGATGCCACACGCACCCTGGGCAATGTGTTGTCAGATGCAGCTGCAGCTCAATCCCTTTGCATCCCTGTTTAAAGCATGCCATACACCAGATTTTAGAACTAAACTGCTAGAAAAAAAGAAAAAAGTTTTCTTCTTTTATTTGCCTGATTTCTTTAAGCTGGATGAAGAAAGCTGCATCACAGGCAAACACAAAGATTTTTCCATCTGCCTTGGCTTTTGGTACCTGGCAGATCTTACCAACGTTGAAAGCATCTCTGTTTAAAACAGGGACTGAGTGCCCGTGATATCTAATTAAATTACACCAAAACAACATGAAACGAAACCTTTTATCAGTGTTTGAAAGTGCTTCATCCACCTGGCATCCAAAGGCTCAGACAGCTGAACAAGTACCCAGAGCTTAACGACAGACAACTGTGCCACTGTTGTGTTTGATAGCATCTGATGTCAGGAAAACAGCAGCTTTCATCTCCACTTTTAAAGTTCAGCATAGCCCAGAAAATCTCATTTTGTCTTTTTCTGATGTGTTAATTCTTATCACTAGATGCTGTCAGTGATCAGAAGGCGAGGTTGCTGCGTTCAGCTGTCCCAGGTCTGTAAACCCAAGATAAGCAACATCCCACAGAACATAACTCCCTTCATCTCCCTGACTGCAGCAGCTTGCTCAGCAAGGGTGCAAGAAACAAATATTTAATCAACAGATTGCATTAACTCGCAGGAAATTGCCTTGAGCAATGCTCTGGCAGGTATCTGGTCTGTGTCAGGGCAGACAGTAAAGCAGTGTGATCTGCCCTGTGCTGTTAAACCAGACACCAGCCCGTGGGTTTCCAGTAGCTGAGGCTTTGCACAGCCTGCTCGTTTCATTCCCAAACAAGCACGCTTGTGTTTTCCTCCCGCTCCTTTATTCTTGGAAAGCGTTTGCTATGAATAGCCACTTGATCTCCCCTTCAGCATCGCCCATGAGGCTCCTCAGAGCTCTGACTGCTGCCCAGCCCCGGCGCCGAGCACCAGAGCCCAGGTTCCAGGGCACAGGATGAGGCCACACAGCACAAGGGGTGTGCACATCCCTTCCTACTTGCACACTCACACTCCAGCCCTTTCTAGAGCGGATTAAGGAGCTTTGCCCAAATTTTTAGGGACACTTACGCAGCTGCTGAGCTGAAAGCCTGTGGCATCTTCATGTTACAATTGCCAAGCCTCTCTTCACCAGTTGACTCTTACTCTACACCACAGGCTCCCTAAGAAAAGTCCAGTTTCTTATATTGAGCATGAAACAGTCGTATTTTGAAGACAGTTCCCAGCTTTAATGCAAGGGGGGCCCTGGGGCTCTTGCAACACTGCCAGAAAGGGCTCTCACAGGGGATTGCACAGGGTGTGGTGGGGAGGGCAGTGAGGAAAGAGGAAATACAACAGGACATCTTGCAACACCCTTGGGGTCCTATCTTATTTTGGGCCTGTAAAATTTCATTCCCAGCCCAACTCACATCTTTAGCAAGCACCAAGCTTTCCACCCAACCGTAAATAAACAGCACACAAACCTTCTTGCCACCAAGAGTGCACCAGAGTTATCAGCCAGTCTTGACTCTCTTTTCCGCATGTACCAGTTGTTGGATAAACAGCAGAGAGACACCCATACCCCAAAACTTCTCTGCCATCATTTCAGGACATCCCTGCCTGGCTGAACAGCTGATTCCAGGGGAGCTCAGCCCTGCGCAGCACTGATAGAAGGACATCATCATTTCTGGAAGAACACAGAGTTCACCTCTGTGCTGGAGAAGGAAAGTGTGGAAAAAATGGCACAATTTGATTCTTTCTTCTCAGTTATATTACTTGCTTCAGTGACCACTTCTCCAGCAGCTCACACTGAAGCTGCAAAAGTCTGGATGCAAAATAACATCACTTAAAGGCTTCTGAGATCCAGTCAGGCAGCTGGCAGATCGCTAGCACACATCATCTTCCTAAAAGGCAGCACAGAGGCTCTCATTAGAGGAGTTATCAGCATGAAGAATTGATGAAGTCAGAGAAAAAGCTGGTTTGGGATGGGAGCACCCTCCTTTGCTAAAGCTCGACAGCAGCTGCAGCCGGTTTGAGGCCAGGGAAAGCTGCACACGAGCGCCTGGGATGTTCTAGAGAGGCCTCACACCTTTCCAACAGGGACCAGCTTTCGGCAAGATCAGTCATTCCCCAAGATCCAGCTCAGCCTCCAAGCTCAGGGTGGAATAGGTCTTGGCAGGATTTGTTCCCCGGAAAGCCTCGGGAGCCAGGTTAAATACAAGTGAGGAAGCCAAACGAAGGGAGAGTGGCTCGGTGCCATAATGTACAGATGGCCTGAGCCGGTTCCTGCTGATGACTGTCGTGGAGCGGTCCTGGTCCCGCTCCAGCCTGTCAATGATATCATTGTTTGACACAAAGCCCTCCTCCCCGCGCTGCTCCCTGGAAGGGCCCTGCGTGCGGAGCTGACAGCGCAGGGCAGCCCGGCTCTGCTGGGACGCCGTGCCAGGGAGGTCGCATACTTCACTCACGAACTGAGATGGTTCTCAACAGGAGAGGCAGGCTGAAGGCACAGGGCAAACCCAGCTTTCTTGGCAGGCAGCTGCCCCTGTGGCACTTGGGGATGGGGAAAGGAGGTGGCTTTCAGCTCATCTGGCCACTGCTGAGGAACAGAGAAGCAGCTGGGGGAAGAGGGGCTGCACGGCACACCCAAACACTCCCAAAAACAGCAGAAGGAAAGCTGGGGCCCTGCATGATCATGTCCTCTTGGGGGAGTGCACACTTCCCAGCTGCTCTAGAGAACCTCACCCCTATTTTCCTGATAATGGGAGCAGTTTTGCCTATAAAACATCACTTGTTGGCACAAGCCTAAGAGGAGCTCAGGGCCCTCCATCCCGGGGGTCTGCCATGAACCCACCAGCCTGGGATCACCCACAGGGCCCCAGAGTGCCCCAGCAGCATCCTGACACTCTTGCTAATTAGAGCAAGAAGGACTTCTAATAACTTGGTCCCATCAGCAAGCTTGTTTGGGTTCATTTTACAGAGGGGCCAGTCTGCATGGACAGCTGCCAATTTAGAAACACCCAGCAGTATTGTATCTAGGAGATGGACATGGTTTTTATTTCCTCCCAAAAAACAAAAGCCAAATGGTCCATGAAGCTCTCACGAGAAACACTGACATTGATTTTTCAGTCATGGGACCAAGAAGAGTGAAGCCTGCAGTCTCTTGCATCTCTTTCCCTGTCCCTTTCCTCAAATCACAATAAATCTGTCCAGCCAGGCTGCCAGCATCTGGGGGTGGAGGGAATTGATTTTCCCAAGAAACTTGAGACATCAGATTTCCATCTACAATTTGTGGTCCCACTCCATTGCCTCTCAACAGGATCCAAGTAGGGTAAGAAGGGGAATGTGAACTCTTGCCTCTCAGTCACTTAAATGTTCGCTAAAGCCAGAATTTATTATCAAAACCTGAAGTGGCCTCATCTTGAACACCACCAGCACATGACTCACGACAACACAAGCAGGCAGGCCTGCTTTCCATATCCACCACTAGTGGGAAATGGGAGATTTCAAGGCTCTGGAATATTGCAGTCAAAACCTGGCACTTCATAAAACCAGTGAAATCCAATTTTTTTTTTCTTGGTGAGTTCCATCCAGATGAATCCTGGAGCTCTTAAGCTCCCCTTCCTCTAGAGCTTTTGCTAAGAACATGTTTATTGTGTAAACACAGCAGTTTGGAAGGAAAAAGTGGCTTCCCAGCTATTGAGGTGGAACTAAACAAGCCATTTGTAATGCCTGGGAAAGCATCACAGACTAAAGACTCTCCATCCCCTTCTCCCACCATCACCTGTGACGTTCACTGTGTAAATTATGTTACCCAAGCAAGATTTGTCACATAGACCCTTGGCTTACCAATAGGAACCACAAAGGTTGCCCAGGGAGGAAAAAGGAAATAAAATAAATGGAAAACTGGCTGATAATGAGTCAGTGCACAAAAGATTTAAAAGGCTTCATTTCCTGGTCCCTTCCTCTCTGCCCCACACAGAGGAATCACTGAATATCCCAAGGGAATCAGGAGACTGAAAAGCAGCTGTGGCTTTCCAGGTCCCACCCCTGTTTTTCTGATGATTCCAAGAGACAGTAGAGCAGGATAAACTCAATTTCCCTCCTCTGCATAACCCTTAACCCCTGCCCACGAAGGAAGCCCATTAGACACTGATGATGTGTAGCCCATCAGTGGAATAATCTCACATATCCTTCCTGCTCGGAAACGGGCAGCAACTTCCTCACTCAGTTGGTAGGAGAGGTCCTGGAAATGTGCAAAAGCAGGAAACACTGAAATATAAGTGACACACAGATATTTTACTGCACCACTGAGAGCACCAGGCAGGGCGGGACCTCCTGTCACCTACCCAGGTGGGGCCAGCAGAGATTGGAAAGGATACTGCTCCCTTATCAGAGTGGCCTAAAAACAACCTTCTGATGGCTCTCGAGGTCTGACCAGATGAGTTCTGGACCTCCTTTGCTGTGTCCTGAGGCCGTTCCTGCACATCTCCACTGGGGCTCTGCCACGCAGTGCAGTGGCCAGAATAAGGAGCTGAAACAAACAGCCCCAGGCTGTCCCAGGGATTCACCCACAGGCAGGGAAACCCCCTGGAGAAACCTCCACTATCCTTGGCAGCTGAGAAGGCCTTTCCCAAGTCTGTTCTTCCCATGAGAGACACAAAGAGAGAGAAGAGAGAAGAGAGAAGAGAGAAGAGAGAAGAGAGAAGAGAGAAGTCTTTTTGCTGCCTTCCCTCCACTGAGGTGAGAAGACAAATTCCATGCAGGTCTCTGCTGTGCAAATGTGAGCTCTCCTCTTCACTAAGAAAAGGCTCACACCAGGCAGTGCTGCCACACACATTGAGAGGCTCTCAGCTTCTCCCTGCTTGGCTCAAAGCTGCTTTTTATTAACAAATGCAAATGTCTTTTAAAAAAAAGTCACTTTTCATCCAAGGTTTGAAACTCAGATTCTTCCGCTCCTAAGCCCCAGCCAAATTTAAAGCTGCTTTATAGGCAACACTCCATATATTTGTTGTTTGTGCAGCTTTGAGCTTTCCAATCCCACAGCTGCAGGACATGGTTTTGAGTCATTTAAAACAAGCCTGAGTCGTTTGAGGGATATATTTATCATTATTCTGAAATGTTAATGTGTCATGAACTCTGCTTGAAACTCCAGTGTGCTTCTGACTTCTTATCAAACTCCTGAACAGGAAATAATGCAATATTATGTTAACTGCTAGTGCAATAATTGTATTCACAGATATATGAAGCCCAAATGCAGATGTGTGATGAGCATATTACAAAACGTGGGGTTGGGCACAGCTCTGAAGCAAGATATGCAATAATTTCTGTGTTTCACCTCTGTGGATGAACACAATGTCCTTTTCCTATGGAATATGAAATTGGATGGTGTGAACATTTCTTCCACATATTGAAAGTGGAATGTTTCTTCCAAAGCTAGTGCATCCCTACCAAAGCACAGATTATGACACTTCCCTCACATTTCAAAGCGATTTTATCAGTTGTCTCTCCATAAGGAGAGTGGGGAATGTGTAACAAGGCTGCCTAATCCATCAAGAACATCACCTAAAACAGTTTCAGTAGCTTGGCATATCTCCCTTCTGTTTTTGGGAACCATTGGGTAAATCATATCCCAACCAAACCCAAGTTATGCCAATCATTTCATGCTTTCCTTGAATGATGGGAGTCTGGGATGTGGATACACGAGTAAAATGTGGGGCAGGTGGGTGCATTCACATCCCTGTGCTGAGCCCAGGGACAGAGGGGGAGCACAGCACCAAAGCTGGTTTTCAAATCGCTCCTCTAAACTGCAGCAATTAAATGACCCAGTACTCCGAGGCTTATTCGAATTTAAAAAGCCTCAAGTACTTTCCTTGAAGTTGCAGTTCTCTTATGCCCACTTCCGTGTGAATCTGAAACCTGGAGCTTACAGGTTTTGGGCAGCTTTGAAGGGACTCTTCCCACTTGGGGGACTTCCCTTTCTCTCCTGCTGCCTGGGCAACAAACTCTTCCCAGAAGAAGTCCTGGATGCTGCAGCTACTCAGTACCCCAAACCTCAGCCAGAACCTCAGCCTCCCCTGTAAGACAAGCAAGAGCCGTGATGAGCTCCTGGGTGCTGTGGAGCAACCCCAGGCTGGGAACGTGAGGGGCCAGCCTGGGCTCTGCCTTGCCACACTCTTCAACAAGGAGAAGAGGTTTGCACTCCACAAAGTGCTCTATGGATGCTGATAAATGCAAAGGGCTCCCAGGGACTTCGCCATTCCTCTTTTAATTTAAGTCCCTAAACTGCTTCAGCACTTTCACAAGTCTCTGAAAAGTGGAGCCTTTCCACTAATTGCATTTTGGGGTTGTACCATCACCTTTCATGGGCAAGGACTTGAGGCCGGGCAAGACTCCCACGTGAAGCACTGCTATCTATGAATCGCCTGCATTTTCCACAAATGAAACAAAAATTTAAAAAAACCAAAAATTAAAAATCTCCAAACCAGTTGCTGTATTTCACCAGCACTAGTAAAGGAGATCCGTCCTGCAGTGGAAGTGTGTGCACACACTTCCAAGCCTGTGTGTATACATCTCGATGAATGAAAATGCATTTCAGGAAACAAACACAATAGAAACCTTCTATTATTATAACTCTGTTTACTAACACCAGCAATGGGTTTTTCTGTGCTGGAAATAGCACGGCACCGTTCCCGTGAGGCACCTGGAGCTTACGTCACCGTGCTTGGAGCACAAACGGATCAACCCAGCAAGGACCCTTTCTCTGGCCCGTTCAGCCGCGCCAGAAATATTCACCTTTGCACAGCAACTGCAGAATCAGCAAGACCTGACAGTCCTGGAAGGAGACCCCCAGCAGCATCAGCAGTTGTGCTGCTTCCAGGCTCAGTTCAGAGCTGGCACGGTACCGCTGTCGTCAGCAGCAGCTATTTCTCCAGACAGGAGTGACCTAGCAGTGCTTATGGTGCCCGGTCTTATTTTCCCAGCTGAAACCTGCTCAAACACACTGAATTTATAGCTGTTTCTGTTTAGTTCTACACAGGCACATGACTGCCTGTGAAAAGCATCCTGTTTTTGCAGCACAGGAACTCTCAGCAGCTTTTGTGGCTTTTTACAGAAAACACCTCGTAGGAGGTACTTGCCTTCCATCAGCCATCACATTTCAGGCTTTACTGCAGATGGTGACAAAAAAAACCTGGTTTTCCTCCAAAAATATCATGACTATGTATTGATTACCTCCAAAATACCCTGAATATCATTTAGGTTTATGCACTGCCATCAGAGCTAATAAGATCTTCTGACACTTCATTCTTTCAGGAGGAAAGCTGAGCCCTCAGTCTCTGTGGTTGGGATGTCCATTAAATACATTTAAAATATAACCAGGGTCACTATTCCCAGGTTATTATTCCTACTGATTCTAGCAGACAAACATTTGGTTGTACTGCCATAGATAACTCTTCAAACCCATTTAAAAATAAATAAAACACCAACAGTGCAAGTGGACTGCTGAGCAAAGACAAGCTTCTTGCAGCTAAATTCCCAGCTGCTATTCCACCTCTGGAAACTAATGTACTCACAGGGCAGAGGGGCTCTGGGGTGGCCTCCAGACCAGAATCCTTCTCCCTACCTTAATCTCCTGCAGCTTCAGCTGAATTCAATATGTGTCACACCCTATGGTAGCACACAGCATTGCTCTCACATGCCTGAGAGGAGGCTGCATTTCACTTAATGCAAAACCAAATTTTCAGTCTTCTTTAGCATGAAGGGCACTAATGGAATTGAAACTGTCAGATCATTTCTCCTAAGAAGCAGAGCAGGACCTCTTTGGATTACAGCAAATGAAATCCTCATTAGAGTGACACTGACTCTGAAGCACTGAGCCATTTGGTAAACAGGGAGCTCCATATCAGCAACATTTTCCAGTTAATGTAGGAAGAATTATGATGCAAAAATAAGTTTACACACTGAGGGCCAGGTCACCATCTGTTTTTTTGCTGACAAAGCTCTGCTATAGTCAGTGCTGCTTGGCTGATTAACATCTGAGGGGACTCAGAATAACCTTGAAATCCAGAGAAGGACTTCCTCATCCTGTCTTTATCAAAACTCTGTTGAAGTCAGTGGAGGTTTTCCTGTTGATCTCACTGTAATCCTTATTCACTATTTAAGTGGGATCACAATGCAGGGCACAAGCACACTTACCTATTTTTCTCCAGTTCCAAGACGAGCTCCTGGCCTTCTGCCTTTACTGTAACTTCAGCTCGGAGTGGATGCTGCGTGCAAGAGAGAAGGTGCCTGTTACTCATACATCACAGTTATGAACACACCCACAAATACAAACTGCTCCCAGCTGACCTTAAACCACCCCTTGCCTTCCTCCTACTTCAGCCCTGGAGTGATGGGGAAGGGAAGGGATGTGCCACGGTGGCTCCCAGCTCCAGGCACGCTGCTGCATCCCACAGCACAGCCATGCAGAGCCAGGAAGCAGCACAGGCATTTGCTGGGATGCTGTACCTGAGCTAGAGACACCTCCTGGTGTCTCAGGAGGAATAACGTGCTCAGACGAGGCAGCAAATCCTGGTGCTGGAGCGCTTGGAGGTGCAGTTGGATGGGAAGAGCTCCCTGCACCCCCTTTCTCCTGTAGACTGTGCTCTGCACCACATCACAGGACATCCCAGCTTGCCCCAGAGGCTGAAGAGTCAAATATCTGAGCCAGTTAACCAAAGCTTCCTTTGTTGTCACAGCAGAAACCCATTTTTAGGAGCCTATTTCAGGACGAGAGGAATCACGCCTCTTCCAGAGATTTTCACATCGTTCCTTTACTCGCAGAAAGTGCCAGTAAAAGGCAGGCAACAGGGACCCTCGGATGCCTTCAGACTCCAGCCATTGCACAGACAGTATTTCACAGCTGTTGTTGTTTTAGGAAACCATGACAGCAGCTTTCTAGCGTGTTCAAGCACACGCCACAGCCCTGGTGTGCAATGTGCCTGCAGCTCCACAGCAGGACGCAGGACAGCTGCCTCCCCGAGGCCTGCTGGTTTGACCAGAATCCACCCCAATTTCTGAGTGCAGTGGCAAATGCATACACTAACCCCAACATTGAAAACAAAGAATCGTTCCAGAGACTTAAAGCATAGAATAAGATTTTTAGAGGAGCAACTAGAAGAGGCTCTGAGGTCTGCAGTTTGACCTCCCTCAAAGTAGAACCAATATGTAAAGTCAGCTTGGGGTTTTCAAGTCTGAACGCTTTCTTGTAAAGAAGATGGATGAACAAATTCCCCAGAAGATAAATAACTCATACTAATATAATATAATATAATATAATATAATATAATATAATATAATATAATATAATATAATATAATATAATATAANTTCTTCAGCTGGAAGAAAAAAAAATCATGAGGGCTGGTGAAATTATTAACCCATAGTTTTTTCTAAATCTGTGTTGGAGGAGACTTTACGGAACAGAACATTGAAAGTGAAAGAAAGCGAGGCTGGCTGAATGGGACATTCTGTCAGCCCAGACATATGCTCACTTGCCATTTCATCAAATACAAATGTCTCTTTTCATCACTTCCCTGCTCATTTTCTGGGTTTTGCTCATCCTTCAGTTTCCAGGACGTGGCATCAGGCCCACGCAGATGATGCAAAACAAGTTAATACGTTTAGGATATACAATAAGAGATAATTGCAAGAGGCAGAGTTCCGTTTACCGAGTCACAGGTGCTCAGTTCATCTCGGGCTAGGTCTGTGTTTTGCTCACTGACATGAACGCACTGGAGGTTGCCTCACCCACAGCTGAGGGTCTCCATCACCACAAAAGTCTCTTCACAAAGGTTGTGCAAACATCATTATTACTAAGATCCCCCTCCCTTCTCCTTCAGTAATCCCACTGCCTCAGAGTCCATCAGTTGCTGTGTAAATGAAATATCCCAGCTGTATATAAGCTTCGCTAACACTCATTTCAGAGCCAACAGGAACTCGCCTGAAACAAACCAAGTGTGACCCCTGAGACCCAGCCAATTTGTATAAGGGGAAATGCTCTCCAGATGTATTTGCATCACTATCAATAACAGAACCAAAACTTGCAGGCAGCATTGCAAGGGCATTTTAAAAAGAATTAAGATCACGAGAGTCATTGTAGGGTTTTTTGTGTGTAGTAGGTCACAATGATAAGTTTTAGAAAGTCTCATCATATGGAAAAAGACCCATTAATAAATTCCCAAATAACACCACTATATTCAAGAACAATGGCATGTCTCTATAACATAACACCACTATATTCAAGAAAAATGGCATGTCTCTATAACACTGTAGCTTCCGTTTTTTTTGGTTCACAATGTAAAAAACATCCTCTGGAGTTTCTTTTTTTACTTAATCACGCAACTGCAATTACTTCTTGATTGCAACAACACGCAGCCTGGGAAGCTGAACTGTATTTTGTGCTTGACGTTGTCTGGACCTCAGCGATTGTCAGAGTCTGGAGATGACTGACACATCACTTCATCCATCCATGTAACAGCAGCAGGGGTGAGATCTGTGTTAACACACAGTGTCTGAGACACAGCTAAACCCACCTGAGCTGCTGGTTGGCTTTTCTTACCTAGCAAAGCACCCTCACAGCTGGGATTCCCAGAACCAGAGAATAGTTTGGGTTGGAAGGGACCTTAAAGATCATCTTTTTCCATCCCCATGCCATTGATCGGGAACACATTCCACTGGAAAAGATGGCTCGAAGCCCCATTCAACCTGGCCTTGCACACATCCACAGCTTCTCTGGGCAACCTGTGCCAGGGCCTCGCCACCCTCACAGTCAAAAATTTCTTCCAAATATCTAATCTAAACCTGCCCTTTTCAGCTTAAAGCCATTCTCCCTTGTTCTGTGGCTCCTCACCCGTGTAAAATGTCCCTCTCCAGCTCTCTTGAAGCTCTTTCAGGTACTGAAAGGTGCTACAAGGTCTTTCCAGACACTTCTAGGGATAAACAACCCAAACTCTCTCAGTCTGTCTTCACAGGAGAGGTGTTCCAGCTCTTGGAGCATCTTCACTGCCCAAGCCTGGCTTGGCTCCAGCAGGTCTATGTCCTTCCTGTGCTGGGGATCCCAGACACAGCACTGCGGGTGGGGTCTCACTTGACCAGAGGAGAGGGTCAGAATCCTCTCCCTTGACCTGCTGGTCACACGTATTTTGGTGCAGCCCAGGACACAGATGGCTTTCTGGGCTTATCTTCTCCTACAGCAGATTCTTCTATCCCTAAATGCCACTGATTGTATGGCCCCGCTCCCCTTTCACAGGCGTAGATCAGGTAGGTACAGATCGAGGCTTTAAGGCATGGCAGAGGGCAGGGTGAATGCAGTTCCCAGATGTGCCAGCCAGCTCACACAGCCTTTCCTGCGATCTGGAGGAGCTCTGGCAGCTCCTGGCTCATCCCCGCGTCTTAACAAACCCGAAACGCGCATCGCCAGGTGCTGTGCTACACGCGACATCGCCCCTGCCCGCGGTAGGTCTGCAAACAAAACAGAAACCGAGCGCTGGGCGCGACCTACCTTGGGGCTGCCGGGGCCCCCCGGGGCTGCCCAGCGCGGCAGCACCACCTCGGGCTGGAGCTGCGCCTCAGCGGCCGCGGCTGCGGAGACAAGAGGAGCCGCTCAGCACCCCCGGCCCCTCCGCACCGCGGGGTCAGACAGCACGAAGCCGAGGCGGGAGAGGAGAGGGAGCTCTGCGCTGGTTGTGGAAAAGCAGGAGGATCCCCCAGTCCGTCCGTCCGTCCGTCCGTCCATCCATCCATCCATCCATCCATCCATCCATCCATCCATCCATCCATCCATCCATCCATCCATCCATCCATCCTCCCTCCGTCCCTCCCTCCCCGGGCGCTCCCGCAGCCGGAGCTCTGGCGCGGGGCTGTCGCGCAGCTCCGGCCGGGCACCCCGCACTCAGCCCGGGCACCGCGCACTCACGGGGCGGCGGCTGCAGCAGCAGCAGCGAGAGGGCGATGCCGCAGAGCAGCCCCCGGCCCCGCATGGCTCCGGGCAGGGACCGCGATCCGCCGCCGCCGCCCTATAAACCCGCCTGGCGCCGCTTGTCCCCTCCCACCACGGCTCCGCGTCCGCCCCGCAGCCCCCTCCTCTCCTTCTCCCTCCGCACACCCCGGGATGCTCCCGGTGCTCCAGCGGCTCTGCCCCGCGGCTCAGGCTGCGCTGGGCTCTGTCCCCCTCCGGGGCAGGGGGAAAGCCTGAGCACCTCCCTGGGGCTCCCTCTGCAAAACCTCCCCTCCAGCGCCTTCGCCAGCACGGAAATCCATTGTGCCTCCAAAGCTAGGGAAAAGGGGACAGCTGGGGGAAGGAAGGAGCTCAAGAGGCTGAAGAGTTGTTTATTTATTTGTTTGCTATGTTTATGTGCAATCTTATCATAGCTGATCCCATGGTTCCAGAGGCATCCTAAATCTCTCCACTCCTGGGAAATACATTACTCCTGGACAGCTGAAGGGATACAGGATACATTTTTATGTGCCTGTATATAAGGGCAGAAGCAAAAGGATGTTCACTGCCTCTCTCCAGTTATGGTCGATGGAAGGGCCGGGCTTGAGGAAGGACTTGGGAACACCCACAGCTCGTATTCCCAGTGCTGCCCTTCAGGGTTATCCACTCACTGCCATGAGGGTCCCAAAAGAGCATCCCGGTCTTCTCCTGCATCCTTTAGGACTGAACCAAGGCTTGAAGTCTACACATCATCTCTTTGCTGGATCTCTGCCCTTCAGGGAGCTGCACAACTCTGTCTCACCACTGAATTAGTCTGCGGGGTCAGGGTTGCACCAGGACAGGAGAGCCCAAGTTAGTGAGGCCACGCTGAGGTTACCAGCTGCAAACACTGGGAGACTCCATGGTGCTGCAGAAGCTCCTTGCACACACTGAGCCCACAGAAAGCAACTGCCTTCCCTGTGTCAGCGTGTGACTCCCAGCCAGCTCAACTGCAGCCCCACTCAAGCCCGCAAGGGTTGACTGACATGGATTTTTATGGGGTCAGCTCCGAGCGGCAGGAAGTGCCGTTACGTCTTAGCCACACTCTTCAGACAGAAATCGATCTGCATTATCCATTCAACCCTTTCCATTCATCTTTATACTTAAAGTGTCTGTGTAGGTGAACCACCAGGGAAATGAGAAATGGGGAGAATTTGCAGGTGGATAGGTTTTCAGAGTGTGTCAGTAAATCAGGCTGGTAGGAACTGAAAACTCCCTTCAAAATAAAGGTTTGCCAGATAACAGTAATGATTTTGTCTCTTGTCCAGAGGATTATTTATGCTATTAAAAACTCTAATCTCATTTGAACTGAAGGTCTCTGCTGGCTCCTGCCATGGCTGCCCAAAGGAAAAGTGACAGTTCTCATTTGCAGATACCATTTTGGTTTATATCTCACGTATGTCCCCTTTGTCCCTCAGCACTTCACACACTGAACCTCTGCGATAGTGAAGATCAGTTTATTCCCGATATCACCCTGGCAGAGGAAAGTCATGCACTGTAGGGACACCTAGAGGGAATAATCAGGGTAAGAGGGCTATAAATGACATTTTAGCTGACTCACAGAGGTAATGAATTTTCGTGCCACAACTAAATCTTCTTGTTTCCCAGAGCAAAAAATACAGGGGCAAAATTTCAGCTCTTTTCTAATCATATGGAATATCCTGAAGGGAAATCTTGATATTTTTTTTGCCTGTGGATTTCCCTACTTATTTATAGCTGCCTGTAATATAGAAGAAAACAATGGCACTATTGTGCATGTCTATATTATAAATAAGTAAAAATGCAAGCCAAATTTAGACACAGATTTAGCTACTCTGCTTTCATCTCTGCATAAAATTTCTGTCTACCCAAAGGAAAAAAAAGCCCACTTTGATAAGGAACATGTATGCTTGTACTAAAAGACTGTCACAAATCTTCTCAATACAACAAATCTTTGCAGGGACTGCTCCATATACTTCTCTAAAAGAAGATCAGCTCAAAAAAGCACAAAATGGAATAAAAGGAGCCTTGTTTTAAGATTATTAAAATATTTAGGCCAACAACTATCTGCTTGTGATTGTTTTCAGTGTTCAAGTATCATAAAAATAAAATATGTCTAATATTTGCATTTGTTATACAGTGATATTTTTATCTTTGGATCTTGGTAATACGAGAATTGATATCTCAAATTATAGTCATCAGAAACTCCCTGTATAAAAATATAACAACAAGCTGTGCAGTAGTTATATATAGGATAATCTATCTATACATATATGAGGATAATCTATCTATATATGTATGATATATCATTTACATTACTGAGACATTGTTGCACGGAAAAATTCAGGATATTTTAGCCTTATTAACAGTGCTCAGGTGCTGTAATGCTGCCTCTGGCACAGGGTGAGTCAGATCCTGCCTGCACCCACCTCTTCAAAAGCTCTTCCCAAAGTCAGTGGGACATTTGTTGGATTTCACAGAACAAGGTCAGGCTTCTGGTTATCTAAGAATTACACAGGCTCAGACTCATTTCCTCCAGGATCCAAACTGCCTGATTAAAAGTATCAGCTGGGAATTTCAAGTCTGCTCTGTTCCCTCATGTGTTACATCCCCCGTGGCCAAGGCATGGAGCAGCAGCCTCCGCGCAGCACCTGGAGCAAGGGTCCTTCATTAGGCTCGACAATGAGGTGTTCCAGCCTCCCCAGGGCAAAACTGATGACAGAGCTTTTGCAGAGGGGGTTCTGCACTTGCTCGACAGTTTGCAAGATGATTGAACGCTATTGTTGTTAGCTGGAGAGCAAAAGATGCCGATTCTCCCTTTATGTTCATAGTAAATCAGGAATCAGGCACCTAGAGGGAAATGGACCTAGAGAGGAAAATGCCCATTGAAGAAACAGACTTGAGCAGAGAATGCTCGGATATGTATCAGAGCTCAGCAATATTCCATTGGAATTCTCTCTTCAGAAATAGGAAAGGCTGTGGAACAAAGTGCTCTGAGAAGACTCCTGCTGACACTGAAGGAAATGTTACCCCGAATCAAAGTCTTAGCAGGAGAAAGGAGAAGACTGTCCTGCCTAACCTCTGCATTACAGACACTCCCACTGATGAGAGAAACGTTACGACTTTGGCTGACTTGAGCGGAATGTGAAATCTCCCGTTTTACAGAACATTCTTCTTGTTCACATCATTTGAAATGATCAAAGGAGGGAGGCTGTGAATCTGCGAGGGAAACTGGAGATTCAAGCACAAACTCCTTTATCCTGAGTCTTAACAGTTGAGAGCAGCTTCAGCTGACCCAGAATATTCTGTTTAGCTTTGGTTTTCCACCACCCATGCAGGACAGCAGGGATATTTGGAAGGGCCCTGGAGCAGCTGTCCTGCCAAAGAGGGAGAAGTGCTGTAAGATGATCAGGAGCTAGACAAGGGCTTGTCCCGATAGCAAAAGGGTATCAAAGCACCCCCTGTGCTTTTTTTAAAGGGTGGGTCACTGCTACCACTTTCTGCTATGACTTACTGCTTCATTCCTACAGGCAAGTGAACTTGAAGAAGATTGTGCCTGCAGACACATCCTTTTAACTCTATTTCCACATCTGAAACACTATAATCCTCTCTGTGCTGCCTGCAAACTTCTCCAACACAACAGTGATTATACTGAAATAGTTAATTCTTGTAAGAGAAGGTAAAGGGGTATTAAGGGTAAAGGGGGCACAAGGCCTTTTAATAACATCCAGTCCACAAAACTGTCCAGTAATTTTGGAGAAGAAAGTTGTCTCTGTAAATGAATAGCCACGGGCAGTGATGCACTGGGAAGCACTGAGTGTCTTTAGACTTTTACAGTAGCAGGAGGGAAACAAACTTTGTACAGGAAATCTGTAGCTGTTCAAGCCAAGAAGGATGCGAGGTGGTTTTTAGTTTAGAATAAGGAAAACAGTAAGGAAGAAAATAATTAAAAGCGAGTAGAACGTGTCCCTCATGTCCCAGTTACCCTCTGCACTGCCATGAAGGCTTGCAGGAGGGCACACAGCCACCAAGGGACTGGCCCTGCCTACGCTAGCCTAGATTGGCCACTTCACATTGCAAAAGGAAAGTAACAGCACAGATGCTTGGCACTTCAGGAATCTGTGTTTAGGAGAAGTTTGAAGGTGAGCTGAAAATGAGCTAGAAATAGGAACAAAAAACCTCTTCTATCACGTTTTCCCAGCTGCAGGACTGCTAGACATGCTGAGGGATGATGCAGAGGAAGCCAGGTTTGAGTGGGTTGTTTGTGTAACTTTCACTTCTGTTGTAGACAAGACAGGAGAGCCTTCAAGAGAGCTCAGCTGAGGGCTGGCTGCAGTGACACAGACCTGCAGACACAGATCCCTAACAACCAGTCCAGGACATCAGCTCTAGCTGGGAGGGAAGAAGGGATCACCCTCACATGTAGTTTCCCATTGGTACATCCAGGGTGTGTTAAACCAGTCCTCTCTTCCTCTGGGCTCAGTAGAATTAATCGGAACAGTTGTGTACCATGCTAGATTCTGGCGCACTGAAACGTGTCTGATATCCTACTCCACAGGGTATAAAAAGAAAGATGGGAGAAGAGGGAAGTTAGATCTAGAACACGATCCCCCAAACAGCTGTTTTATACCCCGAAACAGACTTGTGGAGGAATTAGTACATTTGGCCACATGCATTCCTGCAGGCCAGATCAGCTTTCAGTGGGAATTTAGAAATGAACAGGCATTTTCTACTATTTATAAGACTTTCCTCTTATCCAAACAGCTCATCAGACTCTTCAAAATGACCTGTGCAACTTACTAAAGCTACCTGGGTTTCCCATTGAACACACTGACTGAAAAGGTGGTGTTGAGGAAAACATTTATTTCCCATTCTATAATATTTCTCTGGATTATAATATGTTTTAAAAACTACAATACTTGAAAAAACTTTACTTCCTCTTCCTCATCACTGTCAGTTACATTGACAATGTAAGTGCTGGAGGGAGTAGATGGGGGGGATGGCAAAACCTCCTCTACCACTTCCACGTCCAGCTGTGGCAGGGGGCTCAGAACTTGCTCCTCACTGCAGGTGCTCTGACAGGACACAATTTCAGGGCTCCCACAGACGCGCTGGTTCTCACGCAGCCTCTCTTCTGAGTACGGCCTGAAACGATAGTCTTCATCCAGAGCAGAATATACCATCTCCTGCCTCTGGTTCCTCTCTTCATAAAAGCCAAAGCACTGAGGCACTGAGCTGGAGAAATTCCCGTAGCCAAACGGAGCTCTGAGTGGGAATGTGCTGCAAGGAAAGAGATGCAAAGTTGGCTGTCAGAAATGCAGGGCTGCACAAGGACACTGACGTTCTATGCTACTCATCTTATCCTGTTTTTTGAAACATACAAACTTTAAAACCATGCCTAATTTCAGCACTAGGACCATAACAAGAGTCATTCAGATTCCATTTCTGTGCATAAGCATCTCTTCAACCTCGTACACGCATAAGGTTGCCCTGAGAACAAACATAAACCCCACTGTATTTATCAATCAAATAATGCCATGGATAAACCAGCATGCAGTGAGTTAACCAACATACTCAGATTAATAAAACAAAGCATCAAAAGTCAGTTTGTCTAATTTCTGTATGCCAAATTTTGTGACAGACCTGCGATAAAACACTCTTATTTATAATTTTCAGTGAGCTCTTGCATCTATTACACTGTTATCAAACAGGACAGAGAATCCTTGTGCCCAATATGTGGTTGTCAATGTTAATATTTAAAGAATGCACAGTGATAAATTTTTAAAAAGTAACCACATAGTAAATTGCAGGAAGTTACTATGTCAAATGGAACTGTATTCCTCCAGTGGCAGATGCCTGAATTTTTATTCTGATGCAGAATTACACAGGAGCTGTAATTTACATTGTTTTAGAGAATTTCACTACATTGTGAAGAAAACAAAATATGTGAAGAAGTAATTCAGCTCTACAGTGCAGACATTGTAAAGACATTGATACAATGACTACTCACCATTCCAATCTAATATTTAATTTTTTAGTGCATACATCTGCCCTTTCAGTTCAGAAATCATGACTCCTGTATGCAAGAAATGAGTTTACAGGACAGAGAACTTATAAATCATTGTATTAGCATTGACCCTGGCATTAGTAAAGCTGGCAGCCTTCTGAAGTCCATTAATGTGTGAAATCAGAACAATCTTTTATGCTGCAAGAACACTCTTCTCTCTCAGAGGCCTCACAAAACTGTCTCATTACAGACACCAAGGGCTGAGCGAAGATCCTTTCTAGCAATTTTGGGAATATGTGTCCTGTGTTTCTTTAAAGAACCTCAAAAATAGAAATGTCTTGTATTGCAGTTATCAGCTCCTGAAGTTCTTCTGAGTTTGATGGGTCATCATTAGCCCTAATTAAGGACCAGGTGGTCTTACTGCCAAAGAACATATAGGTTGCTGCTACTAGTGAGAATAAGCAGCGTATAAACAGGCAAAATTCAAGTCTCATAATCATAATAATTTGTTAGGTTTGCTACTTCACAGTCATGAAAGAAAAACGATGCCCTATAAAGAATAAGTATCAGATGACTTGTGTCTGGGCTGCCCACCTGCACCAGGGCACTGGTGCTTTCTGTGCATGCTCAGCTCAGCAAATACCCACGGGACACTACATGTGTTAGCTTGGAAATTCTCTGATTAGGGGATGTCTGATTGACTGTTCGGAGACTGAAAAGGAAGAACTAGGAATTACTACTAACACAAGAATTCTGCAGGCACCTCCCACCAGGCTGGGTTTCAGAAATATTAGCACTTATGGCAATCATGGTGTACCCAGGAGACACCTCCAGGACACACCTACTTTAATTCTATCTGACCATTTTCAAAATATATTTACATTATCTCTACCTAACGCTCTTCTGCCTAAATCAAGTGCACTTAGACCCATAAAGTGGAAAGAAGATACTCCTGTTTTCCATGGCCTTGGGAGTGCCAATTACTGCAATAGTTCCATGGAGCCTTCAGTAACTGTGCACATATTACGAGCAGGCTGAGGCCAGGGGGTCCCACCACACAGCAGCTACAGGAAGGTAAGAGCTCCTTTCCCTCTGAATGCTCCATTTGCTTTGTGCAAGTCAAAAGACTCCCAGCCTTCCAGCATTTTTTCTTACTGGTATTCATTACTTTTTAAAAATTTGTCACTGTGCATTCTTTAAATATTAACATTGACAACCACATATTGGGCACAAGGATTCTTACTGGTATTTCTTACCTTGAGGGGAAACAGCGAGGTCCAGGTATAAAGGAAGAGTGGCAAAATGGATACTGAGGAGTTCCTCCAAACAAACTGGCTGGTTGTCCAATGGGAGCAGACACATAGGCAGGTGAGGGAATAAAAGGAGTAGCTTGGGGAAGAGCTATGCCCCTAGGAAAAACAGAAATCCCTGGGATCTCACTGTTAGAGACAGAAAACCTGCCACTAGTGGTGCTGATGTTACTTGGGTTTCTGCTGCTGAAGCTCTCAGCGAAAACGGGTGCAGGTCTCTTCAGGGAGAAATTGAGCCCAGGTGATACAAAAGCTTCTGTCTGAGCAGGTTCAGCAAAGTGCTGTGATGAAACTACAGGGTGCAGGGGCACGGTTGGAACTGCAACAGCCACTGATGTGGTGCTTGCAGCCGTGGTCTGGAAAAGGGTCATGGGCCCAGCATGCTGAATGGAAGAAGCCGGCAGACGGATGGCAGGAGACTCACCTTCAGGAAACAAAACAGTTATTTATCAGACATGAATACAGAGTTCTGATAAACAGCAGCATAGCAAACCACAACAGCATTTTTGAGTAGATAGAAATTTCTTCACAAACTTTCCCGGCAGCTCATGTCATACACCTAATGTGTTCTGACAAAAGGGTCTGGAGCCCACACATTAAAGCTTCCTTCCACAGAAACCCAGGGGTGGAAGGAAGTGACTAACGAGTTGTGGCTATGGGTCTGGTGAGGCTGTGTCTTGTCCTAATAAGGTCCCAGAATGGGTTGGTATGCCTTTGGCTCAGAAGACCTCACAAGTCTACTGAGTTGGAGGGAGCCAAATTTATAACGGATCTGTGTGCTGAGGAGTCTAAAACACCCTAATCTCCACTATGGTTCCTTATTTCACCAGTGAATGTACCACTAGACAATTTCACTTCGAAATGTTTTGCAGAGCACCAGCTTCAATGTACACTTTCAAATCACACCTCGTCAACAGGGCTGCCTTTATAGGGAAAGATTTCAAAACATACTGCATAAAAGTTTTCAAACATCACTAACTCAGAACTTCACCAGAACAAAGCTGAGTGTTCTTTTGTTTTAATATCTCCAACTATTACCACACAGCATAATCAGGCATTTCATTTTCTTTTCTCATTGCAAAGAAAGCAGCCCTTGTCAGGATGCTTAAAGAGGAAAATGCCATTGCCTGGATCTGAGCTGTCTGCTGTTGAAATCCACTATCCATGCACTGACACAGCCAGAGCTCTTTCTCTAAGGAATATACAGATCAGCTCTTACATTGGACTGAGGGCTCTCACACTACACCCTATTTCACTGCCAGTGTGGAGTTCTCATAAAAACAAAGATTCTTCCAGGGTATCTGTGAGGTGGAGACCAAACAAGGGAAAGAAGCAGCTGAAGCCTAACAGCTTAAGTAGCACAGAAGTGTTGGGTAGTAGACACAGCTTCTCTGGGCAACCAGTGCCAGGGCCTCACCACCCTCACAGCAAAGTTTCTTCCCAATATCTAATCTAAACCTACTCTCTCTCAGTTTGAAGCCATTCTGCCTCGCCCTGTCACTACATGCTCTTGTAAATACAAACTCTTACTGGAATAGGTAAATTCTGAATTTTTTAAATAATTCACTACAGAAAACTCACAGACTGGACGTCCAATACTGTTCTTAACATTGGAGTTGACAAAAGAGTAAGTAGGTGATGAGAAGGGAAGGGTGGCAGCTGGATTTGTAGTGATGGTACTCTGGGAAGTGCCCGAAAATGCAGCAGAGCCAGGTGGTGGAGAACACTTCTTTTTGTTCGGCTGATAAACCCAACCTGTGAGAAATGAAAAAAGATGCAGACATCCAATATTTTGGATGGTTTCACTGTTTATCTAAAGCTATGTTATCTGTAATTCTGAAGGATCTGATAATACAAGTCCAAAACCTGCTCCTGTAGGCAATGGCAATGCTCCATTTGTTTTGGTGAGCTGGAAACGGGGAATTTTACTGGAGATGGAAATGACATAGAAATATTTGGGCATCGTTGAGGTGCTACCAAGTAGTACCTGCTTGTGAGACAAAAAAATACCGAACAGTGGGGAGTGATGTGGCCCAGCTGAGGAAAGCACATGAAAGAGAACATGACACTGGTACTGTAGGCTTTCGGTGTGGAAGAAAATCACGACCATTCAAAATGTGAATCTTTCCTCATTGTCTCCTTAACCCCTTAAGTCTCACATACGTCTGCAGGCTACAAGACGTAACAGAAAATATGACCCACTGGGAACTCTGGATGGATTTCAGAAGAGTACATTTGCCTTTGTCTGACAACATTAACCAAACACTTACAGACATACGAATAAATATATTATGAATTTACACTGAGCTGCTTGGTTTCTTACACGGGTTAACTCTTAATGCAACTTTAAAGAAACACTTTTTTTTTTTTCAATGATGCAAGGAGAGAGGGAGAGTGATGCTCTTTTCCTTGTTTATGACAGATTAGACAGGATCATGAATGAGCAGCATTACAAGAACAGAGAGAGAAAGAATCACAACACCTGGTATCTCAATGGCTTTTAAAAAATGTTCAAAGTACTTATGCTGTTATCTTCTGCATAAATGAATTTGTTAAGGGTACAAATTTTAACACTTGACAAAAGGCTGAGAAACAACATTTTCCACACCATTATTTGGGAACCTCAAGCCAATGTTGAAGAATCCCACAGAATACAATGCTGTTTGTGCTTCCTGTGACATTTCCCTTTCCTGCTTTTAAGGAATGGACGCATGTGTCACCACTGGCCACCTGGGCAGCTCTTTCTGGAGCAAGGAAACTGATGCAGCAGGCCATGTTCACAACAAACTCACTCTCTGGCCATTAGACTACTAAAGCATTCAGAAGAGCTGCTGTAGCTGTGGTGGTCTAAGCACCATCATTTTGGATGCTTTAAAAAATTCATATGGTTTCAGACACACAGAAGGATTGTGTGCTTGTAATATCTGTAATTTTTTTTCTATCTCTACTACTTGCTATAATGCAAGAGATTGATCTTCCAAAAAGCCCTGCGCTTCTAAAGCATTCAAGTAAATAAACAAGATGTTTACCAGGAAATTCCTCCCTGTGCCTCAGTTTTATTTTGTTAGCTTCCTCGTAATACGGCTGCTTCTGTTCTTCGGTGAGCTTGCTCCACTCCAGGCCCAGCTGAACACTGATCTCTGCATTGTTGGCACCTGGGTTGGCTTTGGCCACAGCAGCCCGGTGGATCCGGGCCCACACCATGAATGCATTCATGGGGCGCTTCACACGGCCGCTTTTGGTCTTGCTGAATGGAGTGTCTGGCATCCCTGTGCAGCAAGGCAAGGAAAGAGCATCATCTTCCAGGGAACAACAGCAGGTCACACTCAATATTACATCCAGAGGATGTTTGGCAACAGCACCACTGGAGCTTTGGAACAGATAAAACTCAGTGCATATTTGGAGAGCAGTTCCTACAAAATAACTAAGGCTGAGTATCCTCCACTGCCCTTCGCTGAGTCACTGCACAAGGAGTCAGTAGTCAGTTACCTGGCTTTTGTTATGTATAATTAAAAAAAAAAAAAAAAAAGAAAGAAACAGGGACTGCTACCACACTAGTTTGGATTTCAGTTGGCTTGTTTTCTTAGAAATGTATAAACTAAACGTTGTATAGCACAGACCACATCACTGCAAATTTGTTATCACCACCAGAACTATGTATCCAAAGCCCTAAGGATGCAGGGACTAGGACTAAGGATGGTAGGGCTGTTTAGTCCCACACCTGTGCAGTCCCTGCCTTCTCAGCTGGGGTTGTTGCTGGTTTGTGTTGCTGCTTGGGTTTTGTTGTGGGTTTTTTTGGGTTCTTTTTTCTTCTTCTTCTTTTTTTGGCTTTGGACACTCATTTTGTTGAAGGAACCTGTGTTCCCAAATGATTGTAACATGATACCTGGCTTTGGCTCTTCGTAAACACAGCCTGCATTTAAATTGAGCTGGCAACATGATGAATCCCCAGATCCCTCAAAACTGATCCCTGAGAAAGCAATTTCCTCTCTGGAAAAGGTTTAGAAATTAACTCTTTTACATCATCAGTAAAGCGAAAAAGTCTTTAAGACCTTACTTAAGTAATTAATTTGGAAAATCTAGATATTTAAAAGAAAAAAAAAAGCTTCTAATCCAGGTGTTTCACAATGCTCTTCATTTAACATGCCCAGATTTAGATTTTCTCAGAGGGGTATACAAGTACTTTGTAGCTTTAAAAATCAAGCAGATTCCTGACCTTAAAACTGCAGTCACAACTCAGTGTAATTCTGAACACTGTCCTAAGGGGTTTCATGCAGACAAGGCGCAAGGTGACAAAACTGCATTGATTGTAACAAACCACTACAGAACTCTGTGCTCTCGTGCTTTTGTGTCCTATGCTGTGCAAGAGCTGTGCTAAACCCAGCCTATGCAAAGGCTTGGTTCTCTAACATGACCTTTCCACTTGTGTTCTCCTGCCTGATAACCTGTCACCTGTGTGCCACCTTGCAAGCTCTCTGACCATAATACCTGAATCCGAGGGCAGGACTGTGAGGGGAACGTTTTTTGTTTCAATCTTTGGATGCTGCAGTAGAGGCTGCAATTGAACTGGCACTTGTTTCACCGGCATTGGAGTCACATGCATCAGTTGCGAGGGCAGCGCGCCTTGGAGCTGTACGTGGGACCTGGAAGGTAAGGACTGAAACAAGACCGGGATATTCTGATCTGGAGGAGGGCTCCCAAGCTCGCACAGGGATCCAGCCGCGGCATCGCTCTTCTCCACTTTCACTGCGCGGGCCTCAAAGGCCACGGGGGGCCGCTCCGTTTGGACGGCAACTCTTCTCCAGGCCTTATTCCCACTTTGCTCCAGGACCTTCTCCTCGTTCTGGCGGTCACCGCTGCCCCTTTCATGGTCCCTTTCTCTCCTGATGGCACCCCGGGCCTCCTTCTCAACCGCCGCCGGAGCCGAGATGCACCTGCTCTTCTTCGCTGCTCCTTCGCTGTGCCCGGGCCGGTTCGGGTGCTCCTGCACTTGGACGCGCAGCCCTCCGAGGGGGCCCATGACCTCCCTGTGCCTGGGGGGCGACGCGGGGCTCGCCCGGGCGCGGAAGCGGCAGTGCCGGACCCTGCGCTCCATCGCTCCGCTGCCGCTCCTCGGCCGCCGCCACCGTTGCGCCAACGCTCCCCGCGGCCCCGCG